>CAJHQQ010001382.1:0-98959 GCA_905132885.1 Moricandia moricandioides
CGGGACAAAACCAAAAGCAAGGAAAAGACACACACCCATGTCTTGCCCTTAGACACTACCTCAGCTTGATGTAGAGATGGCTTTGAATGGTGATCAAGACATCTCGGATCAGACCTTGTCCAAGACTTTCTTGTTGTGGATGTGAAATGAGTAATCCAACAACATTCTCTTTGAGCTTCTTGACTCTGGAACGAGTCATGGGACCTTCAGGAATGGCTAGAGCATCATCACCAGGTTGCTGGTGCAATGTGGCTTCATGTGGCTCATCTAGACTCTCCTTGTTCTCCTTAGTGATCCGGTCCATGATCACATCATCCCCTCCCTCTTGAAAAGGATTTGTCCTCAAATCAGGTTCATCTACATCAAAAGGAGCCAAGTCAGTGACATTGAAGCTATTTGATACATCATACTTACCTTGGAGATCAAGTTTGTAGGCATTGTCATTGATCTTGTGGATGATCTCAAAGGGTCCATCAACCCTTGGCATGAGCTTGGACTTCCTCTCGTAGGGGAACCTATCCTTCCTCAGGTGCAACCAAACTTGGTCACCAACTTCAAAGGTCCTCACACGTCTCCCCTTGTTAGCTTGCTTCTCATAAAGCTTGGTCTTCTGCTCAATGTTTTGTCTAGCCTTCTCATGGATCCGTTGGACCATCTCTGCTTTCTTCTTGCCATCTAGACTGATCCTTTCACACTCAGGTAAAGGCATTAGATCCAAAGGAGATGTGGGATTGAACCCATAAACAATCTCAAAAGGTGAATACTTAGAAGCAGAATGCATAGCATGATTGTATGCAAATTCACAGTGTGGTAAGTATTCTTCCCATGTCCTTAAGTTCTTTTTAATGAATGCACGCAGGAGTGTTCCTAAGGTTCTATTAACTACCTCAGTTTGTCCATCAGTTTGAGGATGACATGTAGTAGAAAACAATAGTTTAGTGCCTAGCTTAGACCAAAGTGTCTTCCAGAAGTAACTAAGAAACTTAGTGTCCCTATCAGAAACTATAGTTCTAGGCATGCCATGCAAACATACAAGCTCTTTAAAGAACAAGTTAGCTACATGTAATGCATCATCGGTCTTGTGACAACCTATGAAGTGTGCCATCTTAGAAAATCTATCTACCACTACAAAGATAGAATCCTTTCCAGTTCTAGTTCTAGGCAAACCAACAATAAAGTCCATAGAGATGTCATTCCAGGGATGGTGTGGAACGGGTAAAGGAGTATACAAACCCTGGGATTGGACTTGGGACTTGGCATGCTTGCAAGTAGCACACCTCCCACAGATTCTTTCCACATCTCTCTTCATGTGCGGCCAATAGAAGTGATCCTGCAAAACTTTTAAGGTATTGGCAATCCCAAAGTGTCCCATTAGACTGCCCCCATGGGATTCCCTGACAAAAAAATCTCCCAAAGAGCAATTAGGCACACACAATCTATTGTCATAAAACAAGTAACCTTCTTTTCTAAAGTAATGCCCTGCAGCAAACTTAGCACATGAAGCATAGGCTTCCTTGAAATCATGGTCAGTATCATACATATCCTTTATCTGCATTGGTGGGAGGGATCTTGCGGTATAGTTTCAGCTTTTGCAACGCACAAGTATGGAGCTTAAAATTAGAATCTAACCTGGTATGAGAGCGGTAAGATCATTTGACCTAATTTACTACAACTACTACTACTATACCGATGTTGGGCCCTCTGTGGATGTTATTCTCACATTGTCCACGCTTCAAACCTAGATGTCTGAGCGTGAGGGAGGGTATTGATGAAAAACATCCCACATCGGAAATATAAGAAATAATCTACTACTATATAAAGGGTTAGGGCCAATCCACTAATTGCTAATTGGTTTTTAGTTGGAAGCCCATAATAACTCAAATCTAACATGGTATCGGAGCGATAAGATCCTTTGACCTAATTTACTACAACTACTACAACTATACCGATGTTGAGCCATTTGTGGATGTTATTCCCACATTGTTCACGCTTCAGACCTAGATGTCTGAGCGTGAGGGAGGGTATTGATGAGAAACATCCCACATCGGAAATATAAGAAATAATCTACTACTATATAAAGGGTTAGGGTCAATCCACTAATCGCCAATTGGTTTTTAGTTGGAAGCCCATAATAACCCAAATCTAACAAAAACAGATTGGCAATTGACTCCTGCTCTTGATGTGGTTACGTGTTCATGTACCAGCATGTTGGTACACACGAGAGTAATCTTTTCTGGTTTTGTTTAATTACTAAGCGAACCGGTGTTGGAAGAGAACCCAGTTCATTTTAATTTAAACTAGAATTATATTAAGATGTTTAACACCAACTCGGACCCAGTGTACATGGTAGAGACTAAGCATGACGAGAGAGTCCCACCAGGGTTCGAACAAGATACTGGTACAGACCCGAGGGAAGGAAAATAAGTTTCGCTTCTCCCTCTGGTGCGGGTGATTACGCGGCAGGTAGTTACAGACGGGAGTTCTGATCAAACTCTGCTGTCTGTCCCTGGATCTTCCCTGAAGTGAAGATCTGTGGTCGGGATTCGCTATCCTAGACAATCATGCTGTTTGAGTTGGTAGCTGATATAAGGTAATTTAAATTACCTTTTTTTCTTGCCTTTTTATTAATTAATTTAAACACGTGATATAGAAAAAACTATAGATAATTCAACCTAAATTTAGTAGAATTTAGGGATTTTAGTTTTTTTTTTTTTTACATCTAACGGCTGATCTATTACTCAGGCTTGAGGTGGTCTGGGAAACCAGACCGGAATAGAACAACCTATGAAGTACAATTCTTTAGGTATTTTAGTTTAAGTGACTTAAAATGTTAACATTAATGATTTTCCCTATACTTTTTTATAATATTTGTTTTCTACCTTGTTTTTTTTTGTCTTTTTAATATTTATTGTTTTCACTCCTTTATCTAATTGTTTTATATTTCATCAGTAACAATGTTTCAAATTTTCAATTCTACTAAAAATACAGATTTTTCATATATGATATATATTGTTATAAACAGATGTAAATGTTAAAGACAATAAATAATGAAAAATTATTTAGCCGTTCTAATAGAATATGTTATGTTTATTCTACTAACAAAATATAGGTTTCATTTAGTAGTGATTATGTAAAACTATATATGTCTGCAGTTCCAAGATACATAAAACTATTTTAGTTTATAAGTTTCAGTGTTAAACGAAATAAAATCATAAATAATTCAATTCATTCATGTGCCTTGGAATTAAAAATGGAACTAATATACCTTTGAAAATTTAGCATCAATGTATCATTCTCCATTTAAGTTTCTTCTTTTTTTCATCATCTCTTTCCATCTTCCAAAGTCTACACTTTTCAAGCATTTACAATTTTCCAAACTTTAGTCTTATCTCTTGCATAAATACACCTGTTATAGTTCACAACGAAAATACTTTTTAAGATTTTTGTTAATTTGGTTTAATAACCCGAATGCGTGTGAACTGTATACTTGGATTATGATTGAATTGCCATGATTTCCTTAAAGAGACTTTCGACCCTATTCCAAGCTTTTGGGTTTTGAAGAAATCCCTTTATATGATAAGACAATCAAAGTCACATTATTGTTCTATGGTAAGATATAAGAATAAGAAATAGAGATTTATTCTTATATATGTTTCTTCAAAGATCTTTGATGATCTTTGAACAATGAATCTCTCTCTCTCTTTATATCTATTAGTTTCTGATGTTTCTCGCTTGTTTAAGTTGTACAAGTTGTGATTCAAGTTCTCATTTGCCAAGGCCAACAACTCCTTATATAGAGTATGAAGAGTTACAATGATTAGCACCAATAGTTGTAATGGTTAGTCAAACATTGTAACTATTTATACGAATAGTTGCAATGGTTAGCTAAAAGTCACAATGGTTCATAACCAAAGACTTTAATTACTAAGGATTACAATGGTTTATCACCAAAGGTTGTAACGTTTTATCACTAGGAGTTACAATCACAAACAGTTACATTTAAACATTTGCAATATTTCACTTTAGTGGTTGCAAAGATTCACTTAAATATCCACATATTTATTCTCCGTAACGATACACATGTTTTGTGCTTTCCCATGCAATGTTTAGTTAATATTTTATATATATCCTTCATGTTCTATGTCAAACAAATTAGATTAGTAAAATTTTCTATTATTCATGATAGTTTCTTTTGACATCAGGATTTATATAATTTTAGTTACAATATGAATTGCAACTGGGACAAAACTTTCAATTCCTAATTACTGTTCAATTTTTGGTTTCCACACAAAGTTGTCGAAGAATTACTAACTTTTTAATGTCAGGTGGAGTAACTATCTTTGGTAGATGAGTTTTAAGGCAATGCTTAATGGTACACCAACTTCATCGATAATTAGTTGTTGGATGTGGTACATTAACAATTAATACCGAGAAATCAACTCGTTTTTCCATGCAGTTTTCTCAGACTATGCATGATTTTCCTTTCTACCAACAACATAGTGATTCCATGGCCCTCTTTGACTTTGCTGTAACATGAAAAAGCAAAGGCTAATTCAGAAAAGGCAAGGCATGCATCATAACAGATATCTGGAAGAATAAAAAAGCATTAACCATTTAGCAAAAAAAAAAAAAGCATTACCCCTGGCAAGCTGGAAAACCTATTATCAAAATTTGAAGCTAAAGCGAACCGTAAGATTTGTGAAAACTTTGAGATAAGATGAGCTGGAGGTCCATTCTGTACATGTTTCTTAAAGTTATTATTATGCAGAATAATCAAAGTTAGCATTTGAGTCAAATCATTATACCATCAACAGAGAACGAAATAAACGAGACAAGACACATAAAAGGCCACATCTCTCTTATCTCTCTCTCCTCCTCCTCACCTCCCAAAACCTCCTCTCTCTCTCTCTCTCTCTCTCTCTCTCTCTCTCTCTCTCTCTCTCTCTCTCTCTCTCTCTCTCTCTCTCTCTCTCTCTCTCCTCTCCTCTCTCTCTCCCACTTCGCCCTTGGCTCTCCCAGATCGCGCTTAGCTATCCTACATTTCCCTTGGGTCTTTACATCTCCCTTTGCTCTCCCACATTGCCCTTGGCTCTCTCACATCACCCTTGGCTCTCCTCATCGCCCATGACCTCTCTCCATGGCCTCATGACACTTACCTCATCACCATAGCCTCTCTCCATCTCCTCATTGCCATGACCTCATCGCCATGACCCCATCACCATTGTGCCACCCACACTTCCTCATCGTCATCTCCCATTACTTTGATCATCATGTTCACATGTAAATTCTGTCTGATACGTTCTTCGTTTCATCGCAATCAGATTTGCCGTAGAGATTTTACATAGAAAACAAGAAACATGTTCTTTTTAGGTAAAATTTAGCCAAATGTCAAGTCAGAAAGGGTTAACTGAGAACACCAAAATATTTCCAAGAAAATGAAATGATTTTATCATTTCATAAACCAACGGCACAAAAAACCGCACCATCGAGCGTATTGACAATTTTCAGAGAAAATTCTTAAAAACATGTTAGTCGTAAAATGATCCAAAATGACCTAAAACACAACAAAATCCACGTATAACTCAGGACATGAAGCATCCCAATTTCAATAACAGTTTATCTTAATTGGAGAAGATAATGGAAGAAAACATGATAATGAAAAATTTCCAAGAAGGATAAACCCGAATCCCAAAAATAAGGCAAGATAGAAGAAACTGGAAGATAAAAATATGCGGGAAAAAGGAAACTCAACCAACCTTGTAAGAATATACTAGGTGATTACCCTAGCGCTTGCGCGGAGTGAAATTTATATACTAATAATCATTAAAAATTAATTTTGATCGTTCAACCATCATGTCATAAGTCTCCAAACGTATAGTCATGGACTATCAATATAAGTTTGATGAGTAAGGTCATGTTTTTTATATTTGTTTTTAAACCTATTTAATTTACATTGGGCTTCAATGATATAACCCGTATGTTATATTTCACCATCTCACTTCGATATAAAGAATTTTATTTTTCAAATGATTTAATCAAATAACATTTGAAATCCGCGCTTGCGCAGAGTGAATATTAATAATGTATAAAAATTATTTATACACATTATTATTTATTTCTTGTTTTATTTACTTATTATGCAATAATAAATATATTGAATAATTGAGAAGTTACGTATATAATTAAATTGGAGTAAACACATAAATAAAAAAAAATTTCTCTTTCATGTACAATAATTTCCGTTGGCAAAAATTAAAACAATCATTTATTTTATATGGCATATAATTAAAATTAAGTGATATTGACATAGATATATATTGTATTTTAATATGATTATTTATTATTTGAGGCTTCACACTCATATGATTTTATTAATATTGTTAATTTTCTGTAACAAAAATATTATTTTTATTAATATGAGTATTTATTAAATGATGTTTCCTACTCAATGAAAATTTTAAATTAACATGTTTATGTATTTTATATATGATATACATTTTAACTAAAACGATATATATATATATATATATATATATATATATATATATATATATATATATATATATATATATATATATATGTGTGTGTGTGTGTGTGTGTGTGCGCGTAATCTAAATATATATTAAATAAGACTTCATATTTATATTATTCTATGATCATTTGTATCTTGTTATAACAAAAGAATTAAATCATTTATAAAAAAAATTCAATGTAGATTTATAATAGTCTTACTAATTTATAATCGTTTAAAAAAAACTCAAAATATAGCATATAAAAAAAATCTAATTTATTATATGCTTAATAGGATTGTATATTTTTTATGAATATAAAATTAAACAAAAATTATGGAGGATACAAAAATTATTATCAAATCTTTATTATTTAAAACTATTAATTGTCGTATATTTGTTAACCCTATTAGGTAACTTTGTAGCTTTTATTTAAGAAAAGAATGAAGAACATTCTTTTATACACTACTAATTAATTTGATAGTTAGTTTATTAGAAAGTAGAATATGGACCAACCTATTTTTATAAGAATTCTAATAATCATCATAGTGATGACACGTGGCTACCAAAACATGTTGTAATGCTCCATGATTGATATATAAAGGATAAGCAAATAAGAGGCCGAGTAAAAAAGAAGCTCTCACTACTGAAACTCTCTGCACTTAGAAAACTTAGATTTCATTTTTGGCATGCTTAGTTTTTATTGCTCGCACCCGATTACTAGATAGACTTTGCTAAAGAAGTTCAATCTTTTGTTCATTTCTTTGTAAATTTAACTAAATTCGGCTTGATCCTCGAAAAGGTACATAGACAACCTTTCTTAAAATTCAGTTTGAAATCAATAAAAATATTTTTTAGTCTATTTTCGTCTTTTTGTGTGTTTATGTAGGTTCTGTGGAGAATTCAAACCCTCAGAGAAAGTTAGCTTTCTTCCAATACAAATTTTGACATTGCATATTTCGGTTTCCAGTACTAAGGAAGAGGAGCCCTCCTTTATTTTTTCCTCATCAAATGGGCCATCAAGAGAAATCGCTGGCAAAGAATAAAAGTGATGGAGGGAATAGAAGATAAAGATAAAGCAAAACTACTAAATAAATGGAAGTGACAGACCTTTTCATTGAACAACGTAATGGCGGCAAAGAACGAAAGCGAATAGCCCAAGGAAATGAATTGTTAACTTTTCAAAACAATCTGACTCATAAAAAAGAAAAAAAACAAACCATGGTTTATACTCACTACATTACCGAATAAGCACTCAATAAAACTAAATAGGAATCTTAAACCGGGTTCAAACTCCTAAGCACTAATGAGCTCAAGCAAACCATTAAGCTTCCAAACTGCACCCAAACTACATGAAAACTCAAGGCAGGTCGGCTTTCGGAGATCTATCGTCATCTCTCTCTCTCTCTCTCTCTCTCTCTCTCTCTCTCTCTCTCCCTCTCTCTCTCTCCCACTTCGCCCTTGGCTCTCCCAGATCGCGCTTAGCTATCCTACATTTCCCTTGGGTCTTTACATCTCCCTTTGCTCTCCCACATTGCCCTTGGCTCTCTCACATCACCCTTGGCTCTCCTCATCGCCCATGACCTCTCTCCATGGCCTCATCGCACTTACCTCATCACCATAGCCTCTCTCCATCTCCTCATTGCCATGACCTCATCGCCATGACCCCATCACCATTGTGCCACCCACACTTCCTCATCGTCATCTCCCATTACTTTGATCATCATGTTCACATGTAAATTCTGTCTGATACGTTCTTCGTTTCATCGCAATCAGATTTGCCGTAGAGATTTTACATAGAAAACAAGAAACATGTTCTTTTTAGGTAAAATTTAGCCAAATGTCAAGTCAGAAAGGGTTAACTGAGAACACCAAAATATTTCCAAGAAAATGAAATGATTTTATCATTTCATAAACCAACGGCACAAAAAACCGCACCATCGAGCGTATTGACAATTTTCAGAGAAAATTCGTAAAAACACGTTAGTCGTAAAATGATCCAAAATGACCTAAAACACGACAAAACCCACGTATAACTCAGGACATGAAGCATCCCAATTTCAATAACAGTTTATCTTAATTGGAGAAGATAATGGAAGAAAACATGATAATGAAAAATTTCCAAGAAGGATAAACCCGAATCCCAAAAATAAGGCAAGATAGAAGAAACTGGAAGATAAAAATATGCGGGAAAAAGGAAACTCAACCAACCTTGTAAGAATATACTAGGTGATTACCCTAGCGCTTGCGCGGAGTGAAATTTATATACTAATAATCATTAAAAATTAATTTTGATCGTTCAACCATCATGTCATAAGTCTCCAAACGTATAGTCATGGATAGATTCGATAGATTCAAATCTACAGAGAGTGAGGGCACACAATAGATTCGATAATCAACTTAGTTAAGCTAGACAATAAAGAAGACTGTAATATAAGTAAATAAGGAAATAGTTGGTTGTAAACAAATAAGGAAAATAACTAGATTTACGATTTTAGGTAGTAATATAAATGCCAAGGGGTTTTCATTCATAGAACACGAATTCAATTAGTAAATATATTATAACTTATATCTATCCTATGACTAAGCTCAAAGTGTACAATTTCTTGTCAAAACTCGTAATGACTATCGATCGATGGTATGCAAACGACATCGATCGATGGCATGCAAATGACATCGATCGATAGCTTTCTTAGTCAAGCATTAAACGATCAGATTCGATTAGTTCACTTAAAATCACTAGAAAATTCTCTTGATTCTCCCTAGTAATTTAAGCTCAATAGTATTTATTTAGGTAATGACCTACTCTTGCAGTTGTCAATTATCCTAAGATAAGGGTTCTAGGTAGCTAATCAAGAACAAAAACAATAAATAAACTTCTGATGATATATCTAATAATCACGCTAGAAATTATGTTGTTTGGTTAATTCATCAAAATCTTTAATAAACCCTAAATCTAACAAGATGACTACTCATATATAGCTAAGCATGACATAATCATAAACATAAAACAATGCATAAGATAAAGAATATGGATAGAAAGTGGGGTTCCAATACAAAGCTTGAATAAGTCATGATATTTTCTCCAAAAACCATAAACTACTATGTTTGTTATGAAAAGTATGAAAGCTTGCAAAAAATTATCCTTTGTATAAAACACTAGCAAAGACCATATAAACTAGGTAAAACACACCCAGGGGAAATCTTGTAATTTATGTGACTTGAGCTTCAAGTCGACTACTTTGTGAGCTGAAATTCTGCGCATCGACTGTCGATCGATGGCAAGAGTGTGTCATCAATCGACGAAATACTCTGTCTCGACTCGTACTTTGCTGAATTTTACTAGCTACAGGGTTCCTCTCTCTCTGAGCTCCATAAAGCCTCATAATCTCTACAATGCTCCAAAATGTACCTGGACCTGAAAAAACTCTAAAACACATCCTAGACTTCAGCTAGGGCCTATAACATGGTTTAAAAGTGATAAATATTGGGACCTATCAAAGACGTGTCGAGTACTAGCATCGACCGGCATTTGATTAGGGTCTTCCGGCACCCCCTTCTACATGAGTATTGATCGACACCTGATCAATTTTGATGGAGACTCACTTCCGTTCTCAGGTATGACTCGTGTTTTAGGTGCTTTTATTTCGAGTTTTATCTATTTATTTTGACAATCTCGGACTGCATAATGATAAAGGATTTTCCTCAATCATAAAATCAAAGTAATATAGATGAGTGTCAATCCAATCCTAAGTGATTATGATGCAATGAGAATACAAGTGTGTGCTTAATTTAAGTGCAATCAGTTTTGTTGATGTGAAAACAATTAACAAGAACAACCAATGTAAAAAACTAAAGATTTCAATCAAATAGAGAATTAGGACTCATGGGTATAGGCAATTGACTTCAAGTGATTAAGTTCTAATCTAAGGTGGCAAGTTATCAATCAATAGGTTCCCTTAAGTCTAGATCACAATATTAGACAAGTTTTTTGTCAAGATACAAGTCCCTATGTCATTATGCATTAAACATCAAATATCTTTGGCTTAACACACTGAAACATGCATTTAAATCAAGTCTCATACCTATTTAGCAACCTTAACATCAAATGTCTTTGGTTTTTTAAGCTAGAGCAAAGTTGAATTGGTTCATGCATTTCATCAAACACCTTCTGGGCATGAAATGTCTAGAGATCAAGATTAGAGAGATCAAGACTAATTTAGAATTGAACACACTCAATAAGCAAGGAAACATATAAACCTAACATTAAACACTCTAGATCTTCACTTAATCACTCTAATCACCCTACCTATGAATCCAAAAAGAGTCTACTCACTTATCTTCATAATTACGTTTAAACTCATGATAAATTCAAAACTAATCATGTTAATCAGATGAAAAAGACTCAACAAACTCAAGAAAGAAAAATTAAACTACTAAAGATTCAAGTGTTTCTTCCAAATATGAATGTCTTTAGAGAGAAAACCAGATATTCCCCTTTAGATTAGGTTTAAAGAGTATTATATGACTTTTCAAAACCTAGTGGGCCCAGTCAACAAGTCTGAGAATGTCCAACAAAGCATGAAATCCGAACAAGATAAAACTACCGAGCGGATACAGTACCCTACAACGGATGCCCGCTCCAGCTACTTGCCACACCTCAGACATTGCCGAGTGGGTGCGCCTCCCCAACGGATACCTGCTCCAGCTCACAGCGGGTACGGTACCCCGCAATGGATGCCCGCTCTGGCTCGCAACTGGTTCCATAACCTGCAACAGCAACCCGCTCCAGCACTTATGACTCTCATTTTTGGCTAAGTTCGTCCAAAAGCTCAATTTTCACTTCTTTTGACCCAAAATGGCTCCAAACACTTCCAAAGCTCCATAAATATACTCCAAATACCTAATAAAGACATATGCAATGAAAATGCAACCTAATAATGCCTAAATGCTAATCTAAATGAATATTATGTAAACTAAATGGATGATGAAATCAATGAAAAACACAAGATATCAACTCCCCCAAACTTGACCTTTACTTGTCCGCAACTTTCAAGTACAAGTTGAGGAAGAGGTGTGAATGTGAGATCTCATTACCAAAAGATCCTCTTCAAAGCCATCAATGTGATATCCTTACAAAATTATACCAAATAGGAAGAGCAAGACATCCTATCAAACTGTAACTTCTCTAGGTCTATATCAACTCCTTGATCTTTTAAACTCATCATCAAGACTTCACAAACAATCCAATCAATCAACTATCACATTCATTAAATAATAATCACAAGTGCGCTCTTGCAAATGGGCAATTAGTCCTAATCATTTGGATTAGTGAGAAAAAGTCTTGAAGCTATGGTGAAGTAGGAAGGTTATCAAGTTCTTTCATGGTGGTTTACTCTAAAAAAAAGTAGCTTGACATTATGCATAATATATCTAAGAAAGAGAACAACTCATGCATACAATGCTCAATCCTCATTGTTCTATCCATTTCCTAGACACAAAACAATTTCTACCCTTGATTCCCTTTCACTCACCCAAAGACTCCAAAAACACTCAAGAACAATCTCACTTTTAAGAGCTTTTTGTTTCTTTGTTTACTAGAGATTGTTTCACTATTTTTCTTAGCCTTAGCTCTTTTTTCTTCTTCTTTTCCCTTACTCTTTTGAATCTTTCTTTTCTTCTCTTAGGAGTTTTCTTTCTTTGGTCACTCTTTGAGCTAATCTTTTCTTTTTCTTTGATCCCTAGTATCTTATATTTTCTTTGGACTTTTGATTTCGCTCTTTTCACTCGCTTTTCTCTCAACCCTTCAAGAACAAACACTCAATACTCCCTTCCCATCCTATGAGCTAAACAATCATGAGATCCTAAAGCTAGCAAGTAATGAGGACGAACCATTGTCTTTTCCAATACTCTCAATATTATGCCATATCAAGTTTTCAGAAGAGATCTCACTCAACAAATTAATAATGTCTTGAAAGGAAGGTAGGGTTAAGAGTGTGGGGAACCATCTAAAGAAGAGATGGCCACTTGAGTTGCCAAAGATTGGTAGAAAGGAATAAGACTAACTCAAGTGTGTGTGAGGTAACCATGATCAAGCACAACAAGAGCCCATAAGCACGATAGATTAGGTTCATTAACTCAAGTAAGATTGGAGTCAGGTTCAAGGACAAGCAATCTTCATCAATCGAACAAGTTGCAAGAGAATTTTTCAAGGCTCGAAGTCTACAAGTTCATTAAGAAGATTCTCAAGCTACCTATCATGATTGAGAATGGTATCACATTGAGTTCTTTGCATGACTTTTTTACAAAGTTAGCTCCCAATGCAAGAATGCAATCTATATGCTTCTAAACGCAATCCTAAAGATTCAAATGATGCAACTAAATGCTTCTTTTTGTTGCTTTTGAAAATTTTCAACTTTTTTGTGTATTTTCTAATGCAATAACTATTCACAATGCATGACTCAATGCTTGAAATTTATAAAATAAACAACATTAGATACTTGTTACCTCCCCAAACTTAAATCACACAGTCTCTGTGTGACTAAGAGAAAGAGAGATACCGAAAATATGACAAAATGAAAACAAAAATGGTATATACAATGAAATATTGGAGTAGTACCTCAAGTGGAGATTGGAGTATGGCAGCGGATGTCTAGAGTCAGTGAAAAGAACTGGCATGATTCATAGCAATTAGAGTAGTCTGCTGCGGGATGTCTACCATAAGGCTCGAGTGCTTCACCGCCTTTCTTCTCTCCTCTAGTGCTAGACTCAACATGAAAAACACGATCACATTTATTTAAACAAACTAAAAAGAAAGAAAGATCAAGAGTATATACAAGGATAACATGATATTTCCTCCCAAGTGAGCTTGTTTTAAGTCTTTAGCTTGACTACCTTTGCACTTGGCAAATGAGAAGGAGGATCCTTCCCACCATGAAGATTGATGGTGAGGACTTGCGAAAGGAGCTCTAAAAGCTTCATTGTATAATCTTGGACCTGGTGAGTTATGATGGCCCTTGCACTTGAGAATGGTTCGGACCTTCCCTTGCACTTGATCTTGTACTCAATAGCTCCATCCTTTAGCTTCACGGGGTGAAGAGTGAGAGTGTGTGGCATTTTATCAAGATGTGGAGGGTGAGGTTCTTTCATCTCCTCCTTAGTTCCATGAGTAGCTATAATAGCTCTACTCACCTCCTCATTTTTAGCATTTTCCAAATGCTCATCACACATCACTTGAGAAGACTCCCCATCAAGACTTTCTTTACCATTAACAACTACTTCATCCTTCATATTCTCAATGGGATATTCTCCACAAGTGATGTTTCTACATTACTCAACATTCATCAGTGGAACTTGATTGGGTAGGAGATAGCTTTGTTGACATTATGGAGAATCACCCTCTTGTTAGGGAAATCGTTGCAAGCACCCACAATAGCAAGGAATGGTGTACCTACGATCAATGGTACTCTCCTCTTAGTCATCATATCCAAAACAATGAGGTCTATTGACATGAGTGTGATTATTATTCTAGCAGGGTACAAATATCCTAAACAATTAACTATCAAATTAACCATTAATCCTAACACACAAAACAATACTCTTGCCAAGAGAGATCAAGTGTAGTACTTAGGGATCGAATCCACAGAGAACAAAGACATACAATAGATTTCTTATTTCTAAAGATTAAGCTAGATGATTATCTATATTGGTAACAAGTAATCAGTTTAAGGAAATATTCCTTATTGGAAGGTGTAGAGCAATATGGAAATATGCTAATAGTGTAAATCTGGAAATATAATGATAGACTAACTAGATGCAAATGTAAATATGCTAATAGTGTAAATATGGAAATATGATAATAGACTAACTAGATGCAAATGTAAATATGCTAGATCTAGGGTTTAATCTCAATGAATTATAGGGAATAAGACGCACGGATATGTGAATATTCTAGAACTCAAATATTAAATATTTTGACCCTTTTAACTCCAACTCTCGTATGCGAGCAAAAGGAAAGACCATCGACCGACAGATAAGGCCTGATGTCGATCGACGGTGAAATCAGAAGGAAGTGTGAACGAGATTTGATATGTTCACCAAGCTAATTAGACAAGCTCTCACATGCGCCTAACAACCTAGTTCAATGGAGTCTATTCTGGCACATAACTTACTCTCGTAGTCGTCCATGTCCTACTTTCAAGATCCTAGTTAGCTACTCCAAGATTGCAATCATTCAACCCTAAATCTAGTTGCTAACTACTCAGACATAATCAAAGTAAAAATAATAGTGTGAATATAATGTATAGATAAAATACTGTGTTAATTTGATAAATAGTAAATAAAACTCAAAAACAATAAAATAGCATTAGCAAACCTCCCCCAGACTTTTACACTGTCCCCAGTGTAACCCGCCCCAGATTGGTTAGTAAAAATCAAATCATAAGTAAATAGCTTAAGTAGAAAACTCGATACCTCTCTCTCTGTAAGAGAGTGTCGATCGATGGTAGGCGGGTGTGGTTGATCGATGGTCGCGATCCAACGTTGACTGATGGTGCCTCTATGGTGTCGATCGATGGAAACTCAAATAGTCTGTAAAAACAAAGTAAAATTCAAAAATAAGTAGTATTATAAGTAAAAACTAAATAAAAACTTACTAAATAGTGGGTTGCCTCACACTCAGTGCTTGGTTATAGTCTTAAGCTCGAACATAGTAGCTCTGTCTAGAACCGCTCTGATGTCGTTTTCTTGCACATTAACAACTCTTTCGTCTATAGCTCATGCATTACCATTCTCATCTCTCTAGATGCCATACTCATCTTTCTTCTCCCATTGGAAAATTCTTCTGCCATTGTTGTCATAAGCTCTCTGTCCATGCTCAATGCGACCGTCTATCAGTAGTGGGTTTATCCAACCGATAGATCCTGGATTTTTTGAACTAAAGGGGTTAGATTTACAGAATTCATGAACTCTTGGAATGGTGGTATAGATCGATGCATGCTTGTTGTCATCGATCGATGTTTGATTGTGGATAGGCTCGTGCTTCTACTCCTTGCTATTGATCGATGCTGGTACCTGTGCGTTGATTGACGGTTGTTGTTGTTGTCCAAATAAATTTCCTGATCCATTAGCCATAACAAGGGCATCTGCTACATCCTCCTTAGGTAGATTTAGAATTCTCCCATAAAGATCTCGTGCACATCCTTCTGTATCTCTGAAAATTCCAAACTCATCTTGTCTCAGATAACCATCTTTTGTATCTTCTGCTCCAAGTAATTGTTTTGGTTTTTGTTTGATGTCGTTCGATGACCAAGATATGCTGACGATCGATGCTCGATTATCCACTTTCGCGTTCATTACCCAGCCAGCTTCTTCCAGTGCCAGGCCGCTAGACTCAATCAGTTCTTCCTCTCTGTAATCTGCATCGTATTCTTCGTAAGCTCCACCATATCCTTGGAATGTCTGAATGGTGTCGATCGATGGTGTATAGTGACCGTCGATCGATGCTCGATAATGAGACTGGCGGAAAAAGGTTTCCAACTCCATTGGCCATTGCAAGTATATCTGCCACATCTTCCTTCGTGACATGTAGAATTCTGCCATCCATAGCTCTTGCGTGACCATTTGGATCTCTCATAATCCTGAACTCATTTGGATGTAGATAACCATATGCCCTTTCGCGTTCTACTGTTGAATCTAGTTTGGTCTCTGCTTCATTCCCACTATCAATCAATGGTGTATGGTTACCATCGATCCATATCTCTTGCATGACCATCTGGATCTCTCATAATCCTGAACTCATCTGGTTGTAGATAACCATATTCCCTTTTGAGTTCTATTGTTGAATCTTGTTCAGTCTCTGCTTCATTCCCACTATCTATCGATGGTGTATGGTTACCGTCGATCGATGTCAATTTCCCAAGTTGATGGGAAACATGAAAGACACCAGCCTCTTCCATAGCAATCCCTCGGTGTTCAATCATATCTTCTTCTCTCTAATCTTCATCGTACTCGAGGTAGGCTGGGTTGTAATCGAGATCTCCGTGGTAGGTGTTGATTGGTTCTGAAGTTTGAGTGTCGATTGATATATAAGGGTGGGTGTCGATCGATTTTTGAACTATAAGTCCGTCGATCGATGGTCTAGGTTGGGTATCGATCGATGCTCCTTCTTTTGATTCCTCACTGAACTCGTAATCGCAGAGGCATGTGGCCACAAGCTCTACATCATCAGACAATTTAATTAGAGTAGCCTTGTTCTTATTCTTAATAGGTTCATAAAAAATATTTTGATCAATTAGAGATAGATACAACCTGTTTAACTTCATATCCCATATAGCTCCCACAATAGCCATGAATGCTCTCCCAAGTAGTAGCGAAGAGTTCCAATCTATCTTGATGTCCATCACATGGAAGTCTATTGGGACTAAGGTATTGTTGATCTGCACTAGAACATCTTTTACCATCCCTCATGAGTTCACTCTTGAGCAGTCTACGAATGTGAAAGAATCGTTGGAGGGTTCCAGTTTCAGGTTCAGCTCATTTGCCATAGACTTTGGAATAATGCTCACTGATGATCCAGTGTCACAAAGGGCATTGGGATATTTGTTTCCTTTGATGAAGCATGGAACCACAAATTTTTCAGGATCACTTTTCTTCTGCAGGCAGGTCCTCTGTTTCATCTTCTTATGAGGTGATTGAACATTATCTCTATATTATCATTTGTCTCATTTGTTTCCCTGAAAAATATCCACAATCTATGAGTATAATAAGCTTCATCAAAAGAAATATATAGAGGAATTTTAAAAACTCTTTTAGCAAAGCTATCCATATCCTTTTTTGGCTTCTATGCCTTGATGTTTGGGGATTTTTTGCCTCCTCTTTGAGTGTCCCTCATCTTCTCTATTAGTATCCATAGCTTCATCTGTGTCTGTATTCTGGTCTGAAACTGTCACAGTCGGACGTACAATCAAACTTGCATTGAGGTTCGGTAGTCAAACTGGGTTTCTCTCCTTTCGATCGATGATGAGGGTGTATTGTCGATCGATTCTTCTATCACTCTGTTGATCGATGTCACGAGTCCGGCGTCGATCGACGTTAGTCGATTCACACGAAGCTACTGATTCTGTAGGCTTCACCGTTGATCTATGCACATTGATTGGTGTCGATCGATGCGAATGAGAAGTGCCGAGTGATATGGAATTTTCCACACGAAAATCTCTGTCTTGGGACTTCTCTCTCTTGATTTCCTACCAGAAATCATCATCAATCAATGCATTGAAGTGGTTCTTTTGTCCAGCCTCGATTTTCTCCTTAATCAAGCTCTCATGCCTCCGAATGGTCTCACTTGTTTGCATCACTTGATTCTCCAATTTCTTCACATATTGACGTTGAGGTACATACCATCTATCTTTCCATTGAAATCCACAGTCATCTTTTGTTGTCCCTCTAAAACATTGTCAACCATTGCTTCAATCTTGCTTTCCTGAGCTTCTGGAGGAGGATTATGGTAGTAGGAAGATCCATAAGTCATGTCGTTGTTGAAGGGCCTTCGTTGTGAACTCTAATTAGATTTACTCCTTTGACTAGTACCATAGGAGTTCCTGTTGAAACCTGGATTCCCTTGTCTCTAGAAACCATTTCTATCAATGTAGTTTACATCCCCTTCTTCAATCTCATCTTCTCCAGACTCAGTTGCTTCTACTTCTGCAAAAGTAACCTGCTTCTTGAGAAATTTCTGAACACTATCCAGTTTTGCCTTGACCTCTTCAATATGCTCCTTGCTCACAGCTGGAGCTGATTTCCTTCTCTCAAAATCTGTGTTCTTGGTACTGCTGCTAGATATCAGATTCTCAATCAATCTTGTAGCTTCTTCAGGGCTCATGGTGCTGAAATTTCCCTCACTAGCTGTGTCCAAAACCATCTGATACTGTAATCCAATACCTCTGAAGAAAGTGCTAAGAAGGTGCACTTCGTTGAACCCGTGATGTGGACAGTCTTTCTGGTATGACTTGAATCTGATCCATGAGTGTCTGAAAGACTCTGAAGGTTCTTGTGAAAAAGTAGCAATCTTGCTCCTCAGATCTTCTTCTCTCGCGTCATCAAAGAAGTTACGCAAGAAAGCGTTCTTGATGTCAGTCCACGATGTCAGAGATCCTGGTGGTAATTGCTTAAGCCAATATGAAGCTTCTCCAGCAAGTGAGTACTTGAAGAGCTTACAAAAGAGATAGTTCACATGGACTCCATTGGCTTTAATAGCAGTCACTAGATCCTCAAATCGCTCCAGATGATCCATAGGGTGCTGATGTCGCAACCCATGGTAAGGTGTCTGCGCTACAAGTCCGAAGAAGGCAGGCTTGATCTCAAAATTGTTTTTCTAAAAAGCTAGAGGAAGAATGGCAGATTTTTTGGCGTAGATATGGTCTGGACGGTTGTAGTCACCCATCGTTCTCTGAGCAGCTTGGGCGTTAGCTTCTGGTTGAGCTAATGCAGCGTCTGATTCTGTATCAAGGATTACAGCCCCCTGATTGTCTATCTTTTGAACTGCTGCATTACGCAGATGACCGTTGAGGTCATGCAAGTCTCCATTCTCATTCTTAACCACTACTATAGGCTTAACCATCTGAACTCGTCTTATGTCGTCGATCGATATGGGTGAGATGCTGTGGATCGACGCTGAGTGATCAATGTCGATCGATGCTAGAGTTTTGATGCCGGTTGATGATGTCCGTAAAAAAGTGTCGGTCGACGCTGAGTAGATGCCGTCAATCGATGCTTGTCGTCTTTCTTTGTGGATCGTACGTTCGAGTTTATGTGGGTCTGAGAATAGTAATTCTTGTCCTTTATTGCTCCTAGTACTCTTTTGCATGCACCTGAAAAACAAAGAAAAAGAAAAATTAGTAACTTGAAAGTAAAAACAAACCTAGACTAAATCCTAGAAATTAAATCTAATGGCGATCAATGCTCCCCGGCAACAACGCCAAATTTGACATGAGTGTGTTTATTGTTCTAACAGGGTATAAATATCATAAACAATTAACTATCAAATTAACCCTTAATCCTAACACACAAAACAATACTTTTGCCAAGAGAGATCAGCTGTAGTACTTAGGGATCAAATCCACAAAGAACAATGGCACACAATAGATATCTTATTTCTAAGGATTAAGCTAGGTGATTATATATATTGGTAACAAGTAATCAGTCTAAGGAAATATTCCGTATTGGAAGGTGTAGATGCAATATGGAAATATGCTAAGAGTGTAAATATGGAAATATGATAATAGACTAACTAGATGCAAATGTAAATATGCTAATAGTGTAAATATGGAAATATGATAATAGACTAACTAGATGCAAATATAAATATGCTAGATCTAGGGTTTCAAGCTCAATGAATTATAGTGAATTAGAAGCACAAATATGTGAATATTCTAGAACACAAATATTAACTATTTCGACCCTTTTAACTCCAACTCTCGTATGCGAGCAAAAGGAAAGACCATCGGTCGACGACTAAGGCCTGATGTCGATCGACGGTGAAATCAGAAGGAAGTGTGAACGGGATTTGATATGTTCACCAAGCTAATTAGACCAGCTCTCGCATGCGCCTAACAACCTAGTTCAATGGAGTCTATTCTAGCACAGAACCTACTCTCGTAGTCGTCCATGTCCTACTTTCGAGATCCTAGTTAGCTACTCTATAATGCAAACATTAAGCACAAATCAATTGATGGATATTAACTTAACCTAACAATCCTACTTTTTTTCATAATCCATGATTGCTATCATTCAACCCTAAATCTAGTTGATAACTACTCAGACATAATCAAAATAAGAATAATAGTTTGAATATAATGCATAGATAAAATACTGGGGGTTCTAATACAAATCTTCCTAGGGAGTTATGAATCTTCTCCCCTAAAGAAATCCTAAAACTATAAGGAATGCTGGTGCACACAATCTGCCACTGGCTCACTGCCCTCTATCTGTGTAATACATAAATTATAAATATAAGACCCTAAAAATCTAGGTCAAAACTCCTCCAGGGGTAATCTTGTAATCTTATGTCTTGTCTCTAACTTAGGCTTGAGATCGGCTGTCTGCGATTTGGACGTCGATCGATGGCAGATGTGCAACATCGATCGACCTTGGTCTTGTAGCATCGGTCGATGCCAAGGTTGTGTTGTTGATCGACGACAGTCTTGTACTTCGACTCTCTAAATGATCAGCTATGGATTCTTCTCTTCTGAATGCTCCAAAAGGTTTAAGTATCTCCATATATCTCCAAAACGTACCTGGACCTGTAAAGACCTTAAAACATAGCCTAGACACACATAATAGACCCTAAATAGAGCCTATTACATGGCCTAAAACTGGTAATAAATAGGCTATATAATCTTTTGAATGCTGCATGTTTCAATCTTCAAAGGAAAGTCCTTGATGAGATCAATAGGGGTTGTAGAAGAAGAATCCCCAAACATGAGTGAAGAAGTGTTAGTCTTCATGTTCGTAATCCTTAATCCCTTCACCATCTCCAATGATATCACATTCACACTTGCACCAGAATTAATAAGAGCATCATCAAGTGTGAATTCACCAAGAGAGCAAGGTAATGTGAACTTTCCTTGGTCTTCAAGCTTAGTAAGAGACTTTGGTGGGATTTGTGGATCAAGCCTCGCAGTATAAATGTCTAGAATCTCTCCTACTTCTTCTTTGTGAGCTAGAATGTCCTTGATGAACATCATTTGGATATGAGCATCATGCATATTCGAGATCTCTGGAAGCTTGACTCCTACATCACTTATGTCTTTTCAAAACTTGGAGATCACTTTCTTTTGAGCTTTAGTGAGGAGCCTTTGTGGAAATGGTAGCTTATCATAAAGTGATTGCTCAACCTAAGGAGTTTCTTCCAGCTCAACCTCCTTCAACTTCTGGACAACTTTCTTATTAACCGGTTTCTCAGCCTTGTATTTGGATGGTTGAACAACCTTTTCCCCAACCTTCTCTACAACTTGTATCTCAACTCTCTCTACAACCTTGTGTTCATCCTTCACCACAATCAGTGCCTTAGTATTGGCTACAATCTGTTTCCCAACATGTCCAATCTCAGTTCCATACAAGAGTCTTTCAATCTCATCCACTTCTTTCTCATGATCACTCAATACAATCTCGAAACATCATTAGAAAGGATGGAATTGCAATACTCTTTGGGGTTCTGCTCTGATTTCCCTATTAAAGATCCCACTGGGCGCTTAGATCTTTAACTCATGGAGGCAAATTGATTCTCTAACGTCTTGAACTTGCTTTTGAGCTCATTGTAGCATCCATCAATCTTTGTGTGGATGTTTTTCAGTTCATATCCAATATTCTTTTCATTTCTTGCTTGAGATTCTAGTAGCTGCTTGAAGATTGATTCCACACTTGTATCTTTGGGCTGAACTTGTGAAGAGGTTCCTTAAGTTTGAATAGAATGATTTCCTTTAGAGGGGAAACCTGGAGGATAGGGTTGCTTGCTGAATATCCACTTTGCTGGTTGTTATTGAAGGGTTTTTGCTGGTAGGTGTTTGGATCGTGAGGCTTGTTCTGAAATGAGTTTTGGTACTGAAATTTGGGCTCTTTCTTGTATCATTTATCATTAGCATTGATGAAGCATAACTCTTGTTGTCTTTCCAAACCCTCAACTTCATTAACCTCAAAAGCTTCTTCTTGGGTCTGCTTAACAAAGTTCACCTTCTCTTGTTTTTCCTTATCTAAGAGGAGTATGTCCAGCTTTCCTTGGAGAGACTTCACCTCTTTTCTTGTGTAGGAGTCATCACCACCTCCACCATGGTTTTTCCTATCACAATCATCATTATACACTGAGTCGCTTTGAGCCATATTCTCGACAAGTTCCATGCCATCTTGCGCAGTTCTTCCTAAGAAGAAACCATTGCTGACAGTGTCCAACATGCTTTTATACTTAGGCAAAGCTCCTCTGTGAAAGTGCTTAGCAGGCTCTCATTAGTGAAACCATGGTGAGGGCATTGTGACAAGAATCTCTTAAACCTTTCTCAAGTTTTGTATAATCCTTCTAAGTTCTTGTTGGGGTAAAAATTGGCTACGACGAAATCAACGTCGGAAAAACTACCGGGAGAATGTGTTTGTTGGGGTCAAAAACAGTATTCTCGAAATCAGCATCTAAAATTGTGTTTCTATACGAATACAGTCTCGAAATCGACTTAGCGCAAGTCTCTGAGCCAAAACTCTAAAGAAAGAAACCCGAACCGACCAACTCTCCCGTATGGTAGTTGGTCAGCACGGACCGACCAACTCGCCCGTATGGCGAGTTGGACAAGGACAACTCGCCATACAGGCGAGTTGGTCAGCATGGACCAACCAACTCGCCCGTATGGCAAGTTGGACAAGGCCAACTCGTCCAACGGGCGAGTTAGACAACACGAGCAATCTGTCCCGTTCGTTCAACAAGCCGGATCGAATCAATCTAGTTTCACATCTTCCTCGTTAAACTCCCCCTTTTGATACTTGATCGAACCTATATTTGTTTCGTCTCGATCAGGATTGACATTGAAACCTTACCGAAAGAACTCATTTTCTTGAGAAAGGATCGGGTCGATCGTATGAGACGATAATGGTTAACTAAACACCTAGAGTCACGTGCTTCATACAAAAGGTCCTAACTCACGGACGATGTCGTCTTAGCAATGTTATTTCGATAAAATCGTAGAAACGCCTAAGTTGGAAAGCAGCCCAACAAGGTCTAAAGCTTGGCTAAAGGCCCACTCGCGATTTTATCCAAATCAAGCCCAAAATTTGTGACGGTTTATCTTTTATTTTGCAAGAAAGGATAAAGTTTAAGTTCGAAGGGATAAATGACAAGACCGGAAGATAAATGTTAAGTTTCCAAAGATAATCATGAAGATAGAGGAAAAAAGGAATATTTCCGCGAAGCGATAAATTCGACCAAGGGCGGAAGGGGAAAGAGAAAACCGCCTCTAAAGGAGTATATAAGGATGTCGATGGTGATGATGTAGGGACACACGAAAATCTCCACTCAAAGCAAACATAGCTTAGCACTTAGAGCATTTAGGCAACTTTCCGTTTTTGTTATTCAAGCAGCGACTCAACTACAGTTTTGCAGTCTTTGGTTATTAGAACTAGGGATCTCGCAGACAGCTCTCATAGCCTAGGCTCTATCCTGTTGTAAACGCTCATACGCAAATTCAGAATAAGAAATCTATTTGCTCTCTTTTCGATTATTAATTTGTTTTTCGTATTTAGTTCGTTCTCTGACTGATTGGCGTGTGGTTTATAAGATATCTGGGACCTCTGGGAAAATAGGGTTTACCCTGTGTTCCTAATTCAATGGAAATCGATAGTGCAAATTTTGGTTCCCACAGTTTGGCGCTAGAAGGAGGGGGGGGGTACGGATTACTCTAACTCATAGCCGCAAAACGCTCGATCAAAACGATGTCTGGATATATGAAAGACAAGCTCGCAGCACTGACTGCTCCTATGGCCAACGCTTACGCAAACGCCATAGTGTTCAACAAAATCGAAAACTTAGTCGCGACCTTCCGCCATAGAAAAATCACTGAAACGAGCTCACAATTTCTCCCTCTAAACACAAATGGCAACGATAAAATTTATCCAACACCGTAAGGTACTTCTTATTACTGATTTGGATAAATCTCAGCGCGTAAGGATTTGACCAAAAGACGTTTCCGAAAACTTTTCAATAAAAATTCCCCTCCCAAAAATGTCGAAAAACCCTAGGCTGCTCGCGGAAAAAAAAAAGAAGCACAGCAAATCGGGTACGCAACTCACCGATTTACTTCTTCCAAATAATTTTTGCAAACGTCTTTGGAGAAATAAAACTCGCTTCAACCTCCCGAAGTCACGGAGAAACCCTAGGTTACTTGCAGAAAGAAGAAGAACAGGAAGTTGGGTACGTAACCCTCACGGCTGTACTTCTTCTGGATAACTTTCGGAGAAACAAATTTGATTTCTAAACAATCACTCAAAACCTAAAAACGGTTGACGAAGACGAGACAAAGCGCAACAGGAGATCGTTTCCCTTACTGTTAAAATGTTCCTAAAACCAAAGGATTCGTAAAATACTGAGTTTATTTAAAAAAAAAAATACTCAAAACTTCCTCAGACGTTTGCGAAACAACGGCACCAGCATACCATTCAAACTCGAGTAGTCCAACTTGCTGAACGGGCGAGTTCGAGAGTGCAAGCTGTGAAACTTGCCCATTCGGCAGGTTTGACCAGTCCAAGTCGCCCAGTGGGCGAGTTTGATAAAAAAAACAATACTTCGGCTCTCCTTTGTGTTCTTCTTCGAATCCCAATCGAAACATTTTCCGTTTCATCTCAATCAGAGTTTACGTTGAGATTTGACGATCAAAACAAGTTGGACGCACAGGTCGGACCAGTTCTACTCGCCGAACGGGCGAGTTGGACGAAACAAGCTGTCTAACTCGCCCATTGGGCGAGTTAGACCAGTCCAGCTCGCCGAACGGGCGACTTTGACAGTGCAAGCCGTGCAACTTGCCCAATGGGAGAGTTGAAATGGTCAAAACAAGCACTCTTTTGGCTCACCTTTTCATTCTTCTTTGAATCCCGATCGAAATGCTTTTCGTTTCGTCTTAATCAGAGTTTTCCGTTGAGATTTTACGATCAAAACAAGTTGCATGCACAGTTCGGACCAGTCCAACTCGCCGAACGGGCGAGTTGTATGAAACAAGCCGTCTAACTAGCCCTTTCAGCGAGTTTGACCAGTCCAACTCGCCGAATGAGCGAGTTGGGCGAAACGAGCTTTCCAACTCGCCCATTGGGCGAGTTGGACTAGATGAGCACTCTTTTGGCTCACCTTTGCGTCCTTTTTTGAATCCCGGTCGAAATGCTTTTCTATTCGTCTCAATCGGAGTTTCCGTTGAGATTTTACGATCAAAACAAGTTGGACGCACAGGTCGGACCAGTCCAACTCGCCGAACGGGTGAGTTATATGAAACGAGCCGTCTAACTCGCCCGTTCGGCGAGTTTGACCAGACTCACTTGCCGAACGGGCGAGTTGGACGAAACGAGCCTTCCAACTCGATGAACAAGCGAGTTGGATGAAACGAGCCATCTAAGTCCAACTTGCAAACGGGGAGTTGGACTGGATGAGCACTCTTTTGGCTCACCTTTGCATCCTTCTTTGAATCCCGATCGAAAATATTTTCGTTTCGTCTAAATGGGAGTTTCCGTTGTCATTTTACGATCAAAACACGTTGGACGCACACTGTCCAACTCACCCCGATTGCGAGTTTGATTTAATCCCTCAAACTCTCCTCATGGCGAGGTTGGAAAGCCCTGATTAGCTTCTCCTTTGTGTTTTCTTTAGAATCTTGATCTAAACGCTTTTCGTTTCATCTCAATCGGAGTTTCCATTGAGATTTTACGACAAAAACATGTGAGACTCGCCTAAACTCCTTGGCTTGCTCCTACTCGACCTCTTGGGCGTCCTAATCGCCCTCTTGGGCATCCTCCTCGCTCAATTGGGAATCCTACTCACCCTTACATCCATCTTAGCCTTCTCTTTTGAACCCCGATCGAGACATCTCTTGTTTCGTCTCTATTGGAGTGATCGTGGGAACTTTACGATAAAAACCGCAAAACCGGTTCGAGCCTAAACGCGGCCAGGAAGAACTAATATTTTTACCATTATTAAGGGGCGTACAGACACGAGAAGAGGAAGGGGAGATGAGCAAGAAAAACAGAGAAGAGGTGAACCCAAACCTTCGAGAAAACTAATGTATGACCGGCTTGGAACTTTTTGAAATCAGACTTGGAATTATCATAGGAAGGTTCTAAAAAACAAAAATGCTTCAGAGATCGCCATAAAACTTTAGGGAACTTAGGATCTAGGAGAATAGTCTAGCGATCTAAATCTTAGGAAGTTTCCTGTCTCGATCTATTGTTCTGCGACTGCTTACGCAAATTTTGCAAACCGATCTAAACTCTTGGAAAACCGAGAAACGATTGCCACACACACTTAGCTCGCTTCCTAAGGAAAGAAGGAACTAGAAACGAGAACATCGCCTTAAAACCTTCTCGTTCCTAGAAATTTTCTTAAAACCGACGTATTCCTAGTCGTCAACCTGAAAGCCCCCAGGTCACAATCCTAGCTTTGTCTTTAAACCGACCTGGATTGTCGATCCTTCCAATCTTCGAAAGAAAAAACATACATAACCCTCCAAAATATCGGTTCAGACGTTTTCTTTCGTAAAAAAAAGGAGGGAGTAGGTACGTATACAATACTCGTATACTCCTATACTTCAAATTTTTTTTTGTCTCGACATCAAGAAAATGCTTTCGACAAAGAAAACTCTCACAGTAGTAAACAAAAAATAATTTAGGCCATGGGATGCCTCATAAAACCGATCGTCCATTACTTTTTTATAACTATGACATTTTATACGGCAAGAACCTACGAGAAAACAAGATCGGTGTCATGAAAAATGACTTC
This sequence comes from Moricandia moricandioides, assembly GCA_905132885.1. Taxonomy (NCBI): domain Eukaryota; kingdom Viridiplantae; phylum Streptophyta; class Magnoliopsida; order Brassicales; family Brassicaceae; genus Moricandia; species Moricandia moricandioides. Next base: position 27,016 of record CAJHQQ010001382.1, read on the forward strand.
GCAATGCGGAAAAGAGAATGAGGAAAACATATTCCTCGTTCGTAAATATCACGAGTAATCTGCGAGAGACATTCTCAATTTACTTCTATGCCATTCACTTCTCGTAAAACATATGCGAAAGATCCTTCGTATAGCCACACCAAGTTATGCGAAGAAACTTTCGGAAACGAACGTAGCAAGTTTTGCGGAGAAGTGTTTTGGATAATTTGCGTATAGCTAAAAACAAAGTCACATGACTCGTCTCTCAACGAAAAAAACTAAACTTTATCTCTTCGCACTACGATCTTACAGATCTCACTCCCTAGCCATGCGGCTCGCTGGATTCTGCCTCCAATCTCCATTGGTTGATTCCAAGCAGGCAATCATCTCATACAGGTTCTTTATCGGGCCTTTTAGGTTTTGTCATCATCATACAAAAACAAAACATTTTTTGTACGACTATAGAAAACTCCGACTTGGCCCATCAATCTCAACAAACGCTCTTTGGCCCTCAGCCAATTACTCCTACCGATAAAAATCCGAACTGGAATTTGGTATCCTCTTTAGGAAAGTTTCAAACTAGCATGACCTTAATGTTGAAACGAACGTGCCGTAGTCTATACGTGACCAGCAACGTCCTCGGCAATTCGGCTGAACACATCCTTCAGACCGAGCCAAAATGTTTGAGCAACCACTGCTCACCCAATCACTTAGCGGGAAAACAACAATCCATAATTAGTTTAAAACGCCAAGTGCAAATAACTATCGTATAACCAAAAATTGAAAATCATACGACAAATTCTTAATATTGAAACTTAGTCGTAACCACCGTACGGTTAACGGAGAACATAAACTTGTCAACAACCGACCAAGTTCAATATGTTCCGCAGTTTACTCTAAACCCACGACGTTTTAGAAGTGAAAAGCGGCACATAAGGTAAAACTCGTAACGAAGCTCCTATAGCTATACGAAGCATCCTTATCAATAGACGAAATTAACCTCGGGGGGGGGGGGGGGACTCGTCACAAAGCACAGTTAAGAAAGTGCAAAGCACAGTGAAGAAAGTTGCATATTCTTAGGGACAATTTTACGCGTCCCATTGGTCCTATTCCTCGGAAAAATAAACCAAAATGTTTCTCTTCTGTAAGGTTAAAACAAAAACCTTGTGATACCACACATCTTCAAGGCCGCAAAAATTTCAAGCACGAAATGCGGCATACGAAAGAAAAAATCAACCTTCGACACAGCGAGACGTCGTTAACGCTCGAAGAACTGTTTTTCGTCAAAACTTTCCGAAACGGAATGCTAACCTTAAAACTAGTCCGTCTGTGACTATAAAACATACACACCTTCTTAAATACATATCCTTCACGAAGATTCAAAAATGATTATATCTACCAATAATTTTGTTTCTGATCACAACAAACTCTTAACGTCTTAAACAGACTAAGCCATCTTGTAGAGATAGCTCTCGAACACCCGACACAAGGGTAATAGTGCTATGAAAGAAATCCGAAATTTTGATCAGCACTTTATGGAGGCTAAAAAATTGTCCTCGAAGAGATGCTCGATTCCTACCATACAAGTCGTATAAGCCGAGAACATATCGCGGACTTTAAAGCGGGACAGAATCAGGTCGAAAGCAATACAGAAAACGTAAGCCAAAGTAGTAATCGCACCCCCTAAAACTATGATTAGACCTAGGTCTTACCCTAAACCCAGCACACTGGTGTTTAACATCTCTATGCATAGTATCAAACACCCTGATACGAGATCCGAAAACTTGTCTCTTGGCTAATATTGAAAAGTCTTCAAAAAACCTGCAAGTTTGCGCGCTGCGGAAAACTCTCGAAACAAACCACGAGAATAGCAGTTCGCCTAGAATTAGACTATGAGATAACAACTCATATTCTTCCTCTCTACATTCATATGAATACAAACATGCTCTTAAAACGCGAAAGACAATTTAAAAAGCAGTCGCAAAGCGGCAGGGAATCGAAGCTACATACGGTCAGTCCAAAAAATAAAACGGCCACACTTGGACGAAGCAAACAGCCTACGAGGCTAGTCTCGGGGCTAATACAAAATGACATCGACATCAACATGCTCGATAATCTCTACCCATTACTAGACCATAAAGGCCTCACTGGAAAACAGGTCGTACGAATCTTAAACTCCAGGATGAACTATGAAAGGCTTGATCCCTCTAAGAGGGTACGTAGGCAGCCTTCACCATGCGCAGCCCCAATCCTACTGCATTCCGCTCTTAGAGGAATAAGTAGACCACTTTCAACAAACCTTTTAAAACATTGATTCCGCCTAACTTACGAAACCCGCCAAAACCGCTCGCTAGAACCTTGCGATTCTAACGAGCTAGGGGATAACTGTTGGGGTCAAAATCGGTTACGACGGAATCACGTCGGAAAACAACCGGGAGAATGTGTTTGTTGGGGTCAAAAATGGTATTCTCGAAATCAGCATCTAAAATCGTGTTTCTATACGAATGCAGTCTCGAAATCGACTTAGGCAAGTCTCCGAGCCAAAATTCAAAAGAAAGAAACCCAAACCGACCAACTCGCCGGTATGGCGAGTTGGTCAGCACGGATCAACCAACTCACCCGTATGACGAGTTGGTCAGCACGGACCGACCAACTCGCCATACAGGCGATTTGGTCATCACGGATCGACCAACTCGTCAAAAAGGCTTGTTAGACAACACAAGCAATCTGACCCGTTCGTTTGGCAAGTCGGATCGAATAAATCTAGTTTCAAATTGTCCTCGTTAAACTCCCCCTTTTGATACTTGATCGAAATTATCTTTGTTCCGTCTCGATCGGGATTGGCATTGGAACCTTACCGAAAGAACTCGTTTTCTCGAGAAAGGATCGGGTCAATCGTATGAGACGATAACGGTTAACTAAACACCTAGAGTTACGTGCTTCATACGAAAGATCCTAACTCACGAATGACATCATCTTAGCAATGTTATTTCGATAAAATCGTAGAAACGCCTAAGTCAGAAAATGGCCCAACGAGGTCTAAATCTTGGCTAAGGGCCCACTTGCGATTTTATCCAAAATCAGGCCCAAAATTTGTGACGGTTTATATTTTATTTTGCAGGAAAGGATAAACGTTAATTTCGAAGGGATAAATGAAAAGATCGGAAGATAAATGTTAAGTTTTCGAAGATAATCATGAAAATCGAGGAAAAAGGAATATTTCTGCGAAGCGATAAATTCGACTAAGGACAGAAGGGGAAAGAGAAAACCTTCTCTAGAGGAGTATATAAGGATTTCGAGGGTGATGATGCAGGGACACACAAAAATCTCCATTCAAAGCAAACATAGTTTAGCACTTAGAGCATTTAGGCAACATTCCGTTTTTATTATTCCAGCTGCGACTCAACTAGGGTTTTGCATTCTTAGGTTATTAGAACTAGGGATCTTGCCGACAGCTCTCATTGCCTAGGCTCCTATCCTGCAAATTTGGAATAAGACTTTTATTTGCTCTGTTTTCGATTCTTACTTTGTTTTTCATATGTACTTCGTATTTCTTACTGATTGGCGTGTGGTTTAGCAGATATCCGGAAACTCTTGGAAAATATTGTTTACCCTGCATTCCTAATTCAACGGAAATCGACAGTGCGAATTTCGGTTCCCACAGTTCTTCAACTGAAACTTGAGATTGCATTCTGGAGCTTGGCTGTTCTTGAGATTGAGAAGAACTTGTTGAGAAAAGACATTTTGCATTCATCCCATGATTCAATAGATGAACTTGGTAAGTTCTTATCCCCAGTATGAGCTTTATCTCCCAAAGAGAAAGGGAATAACCTCAACTTAAAAGCATCTTCTGAAATGCCATTGATCTTCAGTCGGGCGAAAAACGCAGAAGAAGACACGACGAAAATGGCAGAGACAACAATCGTTGCAGAGTGAACATGATCATCGGAGGGTCGAAGTACTACATCGATACGGTTTCGTCGATCAAGTCCTATCAACGGAAAGCTGAATCAAGCGCAGGCTAGACAAGATGGTCTCCACCACGCAACGTTTCAAACAGAACTGTTACCTTCGATGAAGAAGAATATCGTGGAATCGACCAGCCCCACAGCAACCCGCTCATTATTGATCTTGTAATCCAAGATCTCAAGTTCGCTAGAATCCTCGTGGACACGGGAAGCACGGTCAACGTCATCTTCCGTGACACTCTCAAAAGGATGAACGTCGAGCGGGAGAAGTCATACGAACGCCAAAACCGTTAACAGGTTTCTTGGGCATAACATCGATGACTCTTGGGTCGATCAAACTCCTAGTCATGGAAAAGGAAGTCACGAAAATCGTCGACTTCGCGGTCGTCGACCACCCAGCCATCTACAATGTTATTATGGGAACGCCTTGGATAAACGCCATGAAGGCAGTCCCGTTGACATATCATCTAGGCATCAAATTCCCAACTCCTAATGGAATTGCCGCAATCTGGGGATGTATGAAGCAATCACGACTTTCCTACTTAGCCGAGCATAAGCTAAGGCAAGTCACGGTCACTGCCACGATAAAACAAAATGCGCAAATACAACTCCACCACCGGCTGAAAACACATCGAAGAAAGATGATTCGACATCGTCTACTTAAGCAACAGTTTCGAACACCAAAATCCAGCAGGTTTCCGAGCCTAACACCCTGAACCAACCAGAGGAGATAAACCCGGAAGAAGACATTGATCCGGATACAACCAAGAATATCGATGCAGGTACCGAGTAAACACACTCGCGACACCAACTGAACTATGGTATGGCTTGATCCTCGAAAGTGGTACGCAGACAGCTCGTCGAAAGACTAGTTCAGCTATCCCTCTCTCTAAAAAAGCGAGGGAGTGGGTACGTATACATAAAATCATATACTCTTACCATTTTCAATATTCGCTCTTGTACTCGACATTTTAAAATTTCTTTCGATAATAAGAAAAGGCAATAAGGATTTTTATAAACCCTTGCAAGCCTCTTTTATCGCAAAACATCACAATACACGTTCGGAAATACCTACGTACGAACAAAACATCTATCGAACAATCTAGAAACAAAAAATTTATGATAAAATCAGTCTATCGATTACTTGACAGGAGGGTTTTTATGTATTTCAATGTAAACTCTATCAAATTAACCATACGAACTACTTTTGCCAAGAGAGGTCAAATTTGTAGTATTTAGGGATCGCATCCACAAGGAGTGTGGGCACACAATAAAATCAATACCGTCACGATTAAGCGAGGCAAATATATTAATAAGCACTAAATAAACTATAGCAAATAATTGATTGATTGGTAAGTACACAATAATAATAAATAGCTAGATCTAGGATTTCAGGCAAGTGGATTATAGAGGATAAAAGCTAAGGGTATTAGTCATAGAACTAGATATCTAATGTAAAAAAACGACCAACTCTCACTGCGAGTCTAATCTATTGACTAAGTCCGATGTCTCAGCTCTCGCTTGTTGACACGGAATGACCGTCGATCAACTCTCGTTTGTTTCTAGCAACCTAGCTCAATAGAATTAATTCTGGTAGTAGATCATGTTCTTGCTTGCGCCTAACTATCCTATGATCAGGGTTCTAGTTAGCTACTCTAGAACACAAGGAATAAACACAATTCAATTGATAGATCTAATAATCACCCTAGCAATTCTATTGTTTGGCTAATCCATCAATACCATTATAAACCCTAAAGCTAACAAGAGATCTATTCAGACATGATCTTTGTCACATAAATCATAGATGAATAGAATATATATAGAATATAAATTAAATAAAGAACCAAAGGAGTTCCAGGAGGACTCTTAAGGAGTTCCTCCCTTCTCTCCTAACTCTATAACAATAGATAGAATAAATCTTGGTGCCTAAACAATGGCATAGAAACATATAAAAAGGATTTTAGGTCGTCCATAGGTATTTTGGTAATTTGTGATGGCTTTTGGGCATAAGTCGGCCATAAAACAAGTTGGGCCAGTCTTCTGGGATCACCGTCGATCGATGGTAAGGCTGTGCCATCGATCGACACTCATTCATCCCCTCGACAGCTTCCTCTCGTGAGGAAGACTGACCATGCTTCAGTAAATAGAGAATAACTTTAGATCTAACCGTCAGATGGACCTCAAACTGGTGGAATTAGAAATCTAACTCAATGGTCTATCTTATGTCAAAATATCATCTCAATCGCATCGTGGGAATTTCTCCATATATAGCTAAACATCTTGCGCAGTTCTGCATCTCTAAAAGCTCTAGAATCATCAAATTTCTCCAGAACTTACCTGAACCTGAAAATACTCTAAAATATACTCCAAAAAAATATACTCTAAATAGGGCTGATATCATGGCACAATAGTGGTAAATATCAGGCCCTATCAACTCCCCTAAACTTAACCTTTTGCTTGTCCTCAAGGAAACAAAGTCTGTGAAAGAGGTTTTGAAAAGCAGAGACTCACATAATGTCTAAGTATAACTATCACCCTACTTTGTTGCATCCACATCCTATCAAGTTAATAACACAGAAAATGTATGTACCCTATCCTAGTATAACAACCAAATCCATTCTACCAACAAATTAGCAAATACTAGCTTGACTCACCCCTTTACTGATTTCATTGCTTTGCATAAAATAAGTGTGTATGCTTTACCTTGGGAGTATCGATCAAAGGGTACCCCTGCAAGTATCTGAGCACACGGGTAGTCTTCTCTAATCCCTTTCCTCTTCTCTCCTCTCACTTCTTCTTAGTCAATGTCTCCCTTCTTTTGAGAGTATCATTTTTTTTAATTGACTGAGATATTTGGACAGGTTTCCATGAATTAAGCCCTAATGGTTTTTGCCACCAGATCATGTTCACTTATTTTTGACTTTTATCTCTTTCAAGAATCATATGAATCAAGCTTTAATGGTTGTCGTCACCAAATCCTGTTTGATTCTTTTTTTTTAATCTAAAGGGGAGAGAGAGGGGAATCAGAAGCACACAGACTTTTACCTTTCAGACTTGCAGAAGGAATCCGATCCAGTGTATACCAAATCCCAAATTAAGCAAGCTGATAATGTCAGGATTAGTGTTGGAAATCAGCCTCGGTTCCTTCAAACTTTCTAAGCAAGTGTGATATAGTGGTAGGATGATCCACTTTGGTATCTCTAGTAATCTCTGCAAACAACTTTCTAAGAATGGTGCTAAAGTATGGTTAGTCAATAATAAATCTTGATCATAGTCCCTTTCTTGACTAAATGAAAAATTTATTATAGTAAAAAAGACTCAAAATAAATAAAAATAGCATCAGCGAACCTTCTCCAGACTTAAATTACATTGTCCCAGTGTAATCCATCTCGGATTGGTTTAGGAAAAATCAAATCATAAGTAAATAGTATAAAAGAGAAACTCGATACCAGACTCTGTAAAAGAGTATCGATCGATGGTAGATGGATGGTGTTGACCGATGGTCATGATCCATGGTCGACCGATGTTTATTCTTCAATGTCGATCGATGGTACACCTGTAAGTTTCTACTTCTTTTGTTTTTTTTTGTTTTGGAATAAGTATACAAAAGAAAACTCAAAATAGAACATAATATGAGTAAAGCTCCCTCAAAATTAAACAACACTATCACCATTGTTATACAGTCTGAGATTGGTGAAGAAAATAAATCATAAGGACCAAATTTAATTTAGAATAACGATATACCTGGTTGCTGATTGTGATCGTTGATTGACACAGTTAAGTGGCAATCGATCGATACGAGGGGTACTCCGTCGATCGACAGTGATCAAGTGTCGGTCGATGTCTCGGGGTTTTTTTTTTTTGAAAACCTGCAATAATAAAATAAAATACGAAATTAGACTAATATAATCAGAAATTAATTAAAACTTACTAAAAAGTAGGTTGCCTCCCACTCAGTGCTTGTTTATAGTCTTTAGCTTGACGTTTTGGAGTTCTGGTTCAGTTCGGATGAGATTGGGGACTTGCTCCAAAACAATTCCCAATGTCCAATGTCTTCAGCTTCTAATAGACGACCAGCTCTCGCTGCGAGTCTAATCAATTAACTAAGTCGGATTTCTCAGCTCTCGCTTGTTGACACGGAATGACCGTTGATCGATGGCAATGATCATGCGTCGATCGATGGTCTCTTGAGTCAAGCTTTATGATCTAATTTGATAAGTACACTAAATTAACTAAATCACTCTCGTTTGTTTCTAGCAACCTAGCTCAACATGATTAATTCTGGTAGTATACCATGCTCTCGCTTGCGCCTAACTATCATATGATCAGAATTCTAGTTAGCTACTCTAGAACACAAACAATAATCACAATTCTATTGATATATCTAATAATCACCCTAGAAAATCCATCAATACCATTAATAAACCCTAAACCTAACAACAGATCTACTCAGACATGATCTTTGTCACATAAATCATAGATGAATTGAATAGATATAGAATAGAAATTAAATAAAGAACCAAAGGAGTTCCAGGAGGACTCTTAAGGAGTTCCTCCCTTCTATCCTAACCCTATAACAATAGATAGAATAAAGCTTGGTGCCTAAACAATAGCATAGAAACATATAAATAAGGTTTTAGGTCATCTATGGGTATTTTGGTAATTTTTGATGGCTTCTGGGCTAAATCAGCCATAAAGAAGTCGGGCCTGTCTTCTGGGATCACCGTCGATTGATGGTAAGGCTGTACCGTCGATCGACACTCATTCACCCCCTCGACAGCTTCCTCTCGCGAGGCAGACAGACCACACTTCAGTAAATCGGGAATAACTTAAGATCTAGCCGTCAGATGGACATCAAACTGGTGGCATTGGAAATATAACTCAAAGGTATATCTTCTGTCAAAATATCAAATCAATCTAAATGTGGGAAGGCCTCCATCAAAAGATAAACATCTGACGCATCTCTGCAGTTCTTCATCTCTAAAAGCTCCATAATCACCAAAGTTCTCCAGAACGTACCTGAACCTAAAAATACTCTAAAACATACTCCAAAAACATATAATAGACTCTAAATAGGGCCGATATCATGGCACAATAGTGGTAAATATCAGACCCTATCAATATTATTCAAAATTCTAAACAAAAAAAACGTTTTCGTCAATACTTCACAAACATTTCTCAGTTACACGGTCGAAACCGACTTCCAACCAAAACACAAGATATCCACTCTCAAACATTCAAAACCATCTTTCATGCAAGGTATATTTCTGGGAATCAAAGCGAGACGTCGCGTAAAATCTTTGAAAATATATCTTCGGTCTTACATCATATTCGTCGACTGGCCCCGACGAATACATGGACCGTTCTATAAAAATAACGACAAAATAGACCTTCCCTTGGTCCTCATACATCTGACTAGGATAAATAGCGCGCCATAAAAGAAATCCAAATTTTTGGCCAGCACTTTCGAAATACTTAAAATTGTCTTCAGAGAGATGCTCGATTTTTACCATACAAGTCGTATAAGCCGAGAACCTATCGCGGACATTAAGTCGGTACGAATCAGGTTAAAATCGCAACAGGTAAACCAATAGCCGATTAGTCATCGCAAACCTTAAACTGAGAGTAAACCTAGGTCTTGCCCTAAACCCAACACACTGATTTATAACATCTCAAGGCATGTTATCAAATCGATACAAGATCTTAAAACAAGTCTCTTCATTGATATCTAAATGCTCATGCAATTCGCAAAATTTTGGAAATTTTTTCGAACATTCCCGTCTTATCCGAGCAACGAACGGAACGACTCACCTAGACACATATACAACTCATATTCTTCTCTTCATACTCGCTCAACGCACTCTAAAGTTCTTTTAAAAGAAACACAATTCATTCGATCAAGCCACAATTGGCCAGTCCCAAAAATCTAACACGGCCAAAACCGGCTAAGCTAGCATAAAACATGCCCCACCCGACAATCATAAAATAGAAACAAAATAATGAAAAGGAACACTTTCCTGTCTAGTCCAATGAAATCCTACTGATCAGGATCATAATGTCCGTACATCGACCTCCCAAACGAGCAGTCGGCAACATGGCCCACTGTCTGGTTTACCTCACCAGTCTTGTTGGGGACTCCCATTCCGATCTCCTCTGAATCAAGAGACACGGGAATCGGAGCTCACTGATCCCAAATCCTCCCTTCGATCTGGGGAATCATGGAGTCTATATTCTCATATCTATGCATGCGACTCGATTGCTTGGCCATCTCTTCTTCATAAGAATACTCAGGAGCCTACGTGAGATATAATGCGCAAACGGCACCACGACACTCGCGATAGCCGCCAACGGACTTGAATGTCTGTTTCAGCTCAACGAACTCGGTCATGAACTGGACGCGACGGTTCTCTAAAATCCCGGCGACCTCTCTCTTCCCTCTCTGGTATGCTCAACGAGCTTCCTTCGCAGCCAGCTCCTTCTCGCGAAGAGAACTTGCTGCCATCTCACCCTTCAAACGGGCAATCTCCTTCTCAGCTGTCTCGTGTTGAGAGCCTCATTCATGATAAGGAGACCCTACAAAATTTCAGAGTTAGCTAAAATTTTGGCAAAAAACGAAAAAACGTCCAAAAGTAAGGACGAACCCCGTTGACCTTCATCAATGCTTTCGCAAACTCTGGCGACTCGACGGGTTCATCCTCGGTCAAGGGCATTCTTAAATCAAAGAATTTTTCAAGGTCGAGGCCCAGAGTACCGAGCTCTGGTACATCGACCCGATTAGTACCGCTTCCACTGGCCTAGCCAGCAAGAAAAGCGCGGAACATGTCGTCCGAAGGAAACTCCAATACGTCAACGGTATCTCCATCCTCGGCTTCGGCAACATTTTTGTCCTTAGGGGACCTCGACCTCTCCCTTGAAATTTCGAAAGGAATGAACTCTTCCATGCTCGGCTCCGATTCTTCTTCAACCAATAACTCGGGCTGTTCGAGAATGATTATATGCCACCGCAAGACGAACTCGTCTAGGAGAAAATTAGCCTAAAAATATGGACCGCCCCGAATAAGATCTCTAACAATAAGTAGGTTCTCGGGAAATGGGGGCAGAGGATTAGTAACTGCAAAACAAAGAAAGCAAGTATGAGGTTAGATATCTTCAAAACGAAAAATGCAAACGGATATCTAATCAAGATACCCTTTCGGCCCAATCTACTCCTAAAAATAGGAATGCAGCTCTCCTCGACTGGACTCGCTCCCTACGCGCACAAAAAAAGGTTCTTTTGACACTCATGCGAGGTCGAAGCAAACCCCCTGATTATCGCCATATCTTTCCTTGGGCCCAAACGACATCTGAGCGATGTTCCCGACCACACTGGCTTCAGTAGAGCCTCGAAATAATCAGCATCGTGAGTCATGCCGCGCTCATAACTCAGGACAAAAATCTCGATAAGATGTTGCAAGCTGGTAGGAGAAATTTGGCTTATCGACAATCCATAAAGATCCAGGACTTGAACGATTATCCTCGGGATGGGAAATCACAAATGAAAACGATGCAGAAAAGCTTCGTAACATGTGAAGTAACCATCCGGAGGAGCATCAGCGCCTTCTCCAGCCCTTGGAAGTCAAAATTCTACCAAGTCCAGGACATGTCAGAACTGTCGGATGACTTCATGATACAAAGGACAACTGTGACTCGGATAACAAGAGGTCTTTTTGGTACGAACTGGGGGAGATACCTTGATACATGCGGAGGAGCCCTTAAATTTCACGTGGCCTGCCAATACGCATCAGCTTCAGCAGGATCAACGGAGTGTGCCACGAATTCGAATTCTGGGGCAACTCGACCATCCTAGGTACGAACTTTGTCGGGGTCGAAGCAAGAAGGCAAGCCTTTGGCTGAGGCTCCTTGGATTGAAGAAATGGTCAAGAACAATAAAATAAAGAAGTGAAGAGAAAGATCTTTCTACCTTAAGAGAGAAGTTCTTGTGGAATGTAGCAAGTAAAGAATTTGAAAACTTACTCCACATAATTATAGGCAAGAAAACTCACTATTCATATTTGGGCTTTCAGCCATTAATGCTGCCTAACTCACCTAACATATCTAACCGCTCGCAGGAACTTCACGATTCTAACAAGCTGGGGGGCTAACTATTGGGGTCAAAATCGGTCACGAAGGAATCAATGGCTAAAAATCCCCAAAAGAACATTTGAACAACAAAAAGTGCGAGAAACCACAACTGGAACCTTGTGTAAACTCAAAAAGGATTGGACGACAAGTTATCGGAAACGACGGTCGAGCAACGGAACGACCGAAGCAACCGTGTCCTACCCACCCGACAGAAAGTTGAACAGACCAAGCCCTACTCGCCTGATGGTGAGTTCGATGGTCTCTATCCTACTCGCCATCAGGAAAATTGTGATTGCTCGACCAAATCGCCTGATGGCGAGTTGGACCGTCCCCGTCCAACTCGCCATCAGGTAAGTTGGACTAGCTCGTCCATCTCGCATGATGGCGAGTTGGATTGTCTCCATCCAACTCGCCATTAGGCGAGATAGATTAGCTCGTCCAACTGGCCTGATGGCGAGTTAGATCAACCATGACCAACTCCCCATCACGCGACTTGGATCCGAACCATCCGTCTCGGTCCCGATCAATACCTCTTTCAAACCTCGACCACACTGTCTCTTGTTTTGTCTCTATTAGAGTTACCGTTGGAACCTTATGTTAAAAAACGTAAAGACTTGTTTTCTCGTGTGAATTCAAATGTTTCGTACAAAACGGCAACGGTTGAATTAACACCAAAGTTGTCTCGACTATACGAGTAATTTGAATCATTTACAAAACTTACATCTTACTGGGGGTTTTCTCTCGGAAAGATTGTAAAACTTATAAGTTGAAAACGACTCAAAGGGGTCTAAGACGCGGCAAAGGACCCACTTACGATTTTAGATGGATTGAGCCCAAGGATATTATGACGGTTTATCTAATGTTCGCAGGAGAAGATAAATATTAAGTCCTGAAGATAAATGTCAAGTTTCAAGAGATAATCTCGAAGAGCATAGGAAAATGGAATATTTCCGCAATACGATAACCATGACTCGGGGGCAGAATATGAAAGAGGGAGCCGCCTCGAGAGGAGTATATAAGGAACACCAAGATAGAGAGACGAGACATACAGCAAAAAACTTAGCACTTAGAGCGATATAGGCAATTTTCCGTTTTCTATTCTCGATCTGCAACTCAACTAGGTTAACAAAGTCTTAGGTGGTTAAAACTAGGGAACTCCCCAACAGCTCTTGCTGCCGAGGCTTTACTTGTTGTAGCGCTCATTCACGAATTCAGAATAAGACCTTTTTTACTCTCTCATTTATTAGATTATTACTTCGTCAATTTTTATTGTCTGATACTTGACGTTTGGCTTAGCAAAAATTCGGGACATCTGGGAAAGTTAAGGCTTCTTGACTTTCCTTTTTTTTGTGGAAATCAACAGTGCGACTTTCGTTTCCCACACAGTTTCGCCGTTAGCCTCGTGCCGAGAACTTTGCAGTTCATGGCAGCATGGCCCCTGGTTTGGTGAACCTGGCAGAATACCGTTTCGGGTCCATGTGTTTTCTGACGTTCTTCCTGGTTCCGATGCAGAATGGATGGCGTAATTGTGTGCTCCCCGGACGTCTTCCCCCTCGTGATGGACGTACTTGTCGTTACGAGAGGTTTTCCTTTTCAGCTTTTGCTCTGATGCTGCGTCTTTCGAGGATGTACTTCGTTTTTTGATGTATTTGTGAGAGGACTTTCATCTCTTCTTCTTCAATGATGTAGTCCGTTGCTTTATGAAGAGCATCCTGGATCGTACGCTGATTGTCGAGAGTTATCCACTTCCTGAATTTTGACTTGTACTAGAGAGTCTTCTTGAGTGCATCGATAGCCACCTATTCGCTGATTCCCCTGACTATAGACATGATGATTTTAAACCGGTTCATGTAGTCACAAAGAGTTTCGTCTTCTTTTTGGTACAAGCTCCAAAGATCGACATCGGAGGTTTCCCTATTCACGAACATCGAGTATTTCTTGAGGAATTCCAAAGATAGTTGGCCGAAGCTTCCGATGGAGTTCTGATTCAAGCGAGAGAACCATTTGATTGCTGCTCCCTAGAGATTCTCAACGAAGAGGCGACAGTAGCCGTCTTCCTTCTCGCTATCCCTGAGTTCGCCCATACCCATTGTGATGCGCCCTTGAGTAGCGAACCGGACAAAACAGACATGCATGGCTTGATCATGGGAAGCAGTAATGATATATGTTCATTTTTTTGACTCATATCTTACAAACCACGAGGCTTGTACGCATGAAATAACTTGGATAATGTTCTCAACTCAATTATGAAGCTCCTCGAAAAAGAATCAGATCAAACGGAGTTCAGATGTGGGAGTTATGCCATTTACAAATCAGGAGATCTTCAGTTCTCGCGAATTCAGACATATGCGCATTCAATGAAGGGTCTTCCTTGACCAATCTTCCTCAAAATCGCCATCCTTGACCAGTCTTCATCAGATTCCACACTTTTTACTCATTTATCATGTTCTAGTCAATATTTCTTTTTCTATGCATTGTTTTTACACAAAGATATTTATTATCTTTTATCCTTTCATCTCCTTGTAATCCTATAAATATGAATTGTATTCATTCAATAAAATCATTCTAAGTTTGAGTTTATTTTTGTTTCTTATTTTCTCTGAGAGATATAGAGAGATCTTTAGCTAGTTCATTGGTTTGAATTGGCTTGTTGATTTGGTGATCAGTCAGTTCATCTTTGTGTGTTGTTTGGTGGTTAGCCAACGCACTACATTCGTTCTTAGGTGGTGAGCCTCAGATCGTGGGTATATCATGAGCCATTCCGCATCTCTTGACGACCCCTTCATTTCATTTTGATTTCCAGAAGTGCCATTTGCCTTCTCGGATCATATCCAACATCCAGCCAAAGTGATCCTTCCGATTTTAGGACGTATCAAGTGGTAACATAGCCACTTTGGCTGGTTTGTTTTTATCTTTTCATCTTCTCATCTTCCATTTCTAAATACTTCTTACTTATTTCTATCTTAAATCCGGGCCACCTTCTTACCTAGGCCATATATATATGTAAAAAACGAAAAAAAGAAGGAAATTCGGAAAAAAAATTTGATTTTTGGCTAGGTGGTGGAAGAGTAATCATGCTGGCTGAAGAGAAATCCAGCCTTGGGTGGTTAAAGCGGATTTCACAAAATTTCTCTTTCTCTCTATCTATCTCTTGCCATTGTTGCTTTGGGTTTTGATCGCTGAATTTTGACTGCCTATCATCTTTTGAATCAGTAAAAAGAACTCTGAGTGATCACCTAAAAATCGTGAGCTAAACACTTCGAGAGTGTGAGGGATTTTTATTTGCTAACTCTTTGTTAAGTGTTTTCAGGATGTTTGGACTTCTCAATAAATCAAATCAGGCTTCAAAACCACAACAAGACATTTATTATCCTTTCAAAACTGTGTTTAAAAAAAGAGCAATTGATTTTTTGAGATAAGAAACAGTTTACTTCTAAAGGGTTTGATTTTGTGTAGAAACAAAGAAACAAGAGGAAGAGACAAAAAATGTTGGATGATGAGGAGAAGAAGGTCAGAAATGGTGATCCTCCCTTCACCAAGCCAAGAGAAGCAACTGTGATATGCTGGATCAGAACAAGCATCAAACTTATGCTAGTTTGGAGAAGATGATGCATAAGGCGATTTTTGCTATTCAGCAACTCAAAAAGAAGAGAAACACCGACAGTTTCTCTGCACCAAAACAGCATGATCTAAAGCGATGTAATTTTTCTTCTCTCTCAAATTTCGATTTGAAAACTAATGTGCTTTCTTTTGATAAAAGCAAAGCTGTGAAAACCACAAGCAAAGCTCATTCCACCAGGTGCTTCAAATGCCATAGGATCAGTCATTATGCTAACAAGTGCCAAAACCAGAAACTGTTGGTGACTTTGGAGAATGACAACGTTGAAACCGAGCCAGAAAAGAAAGAATTTTCAGTTCCATTGCCAATTTTCGATGACTACACACATGAGCCAATGGCAGGCTTGAAATCTTGTTAACATAAGAACTTACTTTTTTCTCAGTCTCAATCAATTCCTGATGAATCTTGTTTTCAATTAACCGTTTTACAACTAGAGAATCCAAATAGTTTTGAATTAATTTCTCAGTTTGAAAAGGATTCTGAAAACGTTTTGAACAAGGATGAATTTTCTGGTCCTTTGAAGACTCTTGATATTGGTGCATATAACATTGGTCTTGTAATCTTTGTGTCAATGCGGAAAGGGCCAGATGAAGAACAAAACCGTGGCCATCAAGCAAACAAAGAAAGATCTTCTTCCATTCAAAAACCAAACCAAACTCAAGGTGAGCAATGTTTTGATTATGATTCCTTTACTTATAGCCCTTTTCCTTTTAATGTTCCAGATTTGAGGAAAAATCTTTTTGAAGAGGGAGTAAATGATGCGCCCTTGAGTAGCGAACCGGACAAAACAGACATGCATGGCTTGATCATGGGAAGCAGTAATGATATATGTTCATTGTTTGACTCATATCTTCTAAAACACGAGGCTTCTACGCATGAAATCACTTGGATAATGTGATGAACTCAATTATGGAGCTCCTCGAAGAAGAATCAGATCAAACAGAGTTCAGATGTGGGAGTTATGCCATTTACAAATCAAGAGATCTTCAGTTCCCTCGAATTCAGACATATGTGCATTCAATGAAGGGTCTTCCTTGACCAGTCTTCATCAGATTCCACACTTTTGACTCATTTTTCATGTTCTAGTCAAATATTTATTTTTCTCTGCATTGTTTTTACACAAAGATATTTATTATCTTTTATCGTTTCATCTCCTTGTAATCCTATAAATAGGAACTAAATTCATTCAATAAAATCATTCTAAGTTTGAGTTTATTTTTGTTTTTTCTTTTCTCTGAGAGAGATAGAGAGGTCTTTAGCTAGTTCATTGGTGTGAACCGGCTTGTTGATTTGGTGGTCAGCCAAATCATCTTTGTGTGTTGTTTGGTGGTTAGCCAACGCACTACATTCGTTCTTAGGTGGTGAGCCTCAGATCGTAGGTATATCAGGAGCAATTTCGCATCTCTTAACGATCCCTTCAGTCTGTTTCAGTTCCAGAAGTGCAATTTGCCTTCTCAGATCATATCCAACACTCAGCTAAAGTGATCCTTCCGATTCTAGGATGTATCACATTGCGATCTGGAAGGTCTGCAGATGTTCTTTTGATTCACTTGTTCCATCATATACATGAATTTTGATCTTTCTAGGATCCGAAACTATAGTTTCAGTGATACAAGCAGTGAATGGAGTTTTCCGAGCTTCTTTGAGGAGCTTGTCGATCTCGGGCACGGCACTGGTGGCGTAGTGAATTTGAGACTTCACCGGTTTTACATTGGCAGCCGTTTTTGCGATATAATCGCAGAGATAGCGCATCTCGCTTGGGTCACTTCCAGCAGTTTTTCGAGTTTGTCGGCTTTTGCTGCGAGTGATTCGAGGCTGCTCTTCGGCTAACATTTCCTGCTCTACCCAGTAGATGTTTTCTTCTTCTTCAGTCATGGGTATATTGACCGGAGAGTTTTCCCAAGTCATGCGGCTTCTTGTCCTTCTTGGATGCACGTCAATGTCCTCGTTTGAAGGGTCGGACTGATATCTGGTTCCCAAGATGACCTGTTCGACTTAGTCAACTCACGTTTCTTGCTCGAGAGGTTGAGTGTTTTCCGCGTCTGGCCGAGTTACGTCAGGGTTTGCTTCATATGGATTTTGATCAGACGAAATGTTATGCGCGTTAGTTGACATATCATGCCGAGTCATGAAGTCGAGTCTTCTTCTGAGGATTTTGGTAGTTCCACGCGGAAGGACACCCCTGGTTCTTGCTGTTAGGGTTTCAACATGTTTAGCGAGAGAACTCATGGACTTGTCTTGTTCGGCCGGCTTCTTTTTGAGAGTCGTGAACATCTTCTTATCTCCTCGAATACTGCGGCGTTTGCGTTTGCGTTAATCGCGGACACGTTCGCTTCTAGAGTGCTTTCAACGTTGTCGTCGACGGTGTTGCCTTCGCGAGGTTGTTGATTGTCTGGATCGTTTGTAGACGTATTTGACCGAGCGTTTGTGGATGTGAGTTAGATTTATCTGTTTCCCCTCGTGATGGACGTACTTGTCATTACGAGAGGTTTTCCTTTTCAGCTTCTGCTCTGATGCTGCGTCTTTCGAGGATGTACTTCGTTTTTGATGTATCCGTGAGGGGAATTTCATCTCTTCTTTGATGATGATGTAGTCCATTTCTTTATGAAGAGAATCCTGGATCGTACGTGGTTTTTCGAGAGTTATCCACTTTATGAATTTTGACTTGCACCAGAGAGTCTTCCTAAGCGCATCGATAGCCACCTTATCGTTGATTCCCCTGACTCTAGACATGACGATTTTAAACCAATTCATGTAGTCACAAAGAGGTTCGGCTTCCCTTTGGGACAAGCTCCAAAGATCGACGTTGGAGGTTTCCCTATTCATGAACATCGAGTATTGCTTGAGGAATTCCAAAGAGATTTGGCGCAAGCTTCCGTTGAAGTTCTGCTTCAAGCGAGAGAACAATTCGAGTGCTGCTCCATGGAGATGCTTAACGATGAGGCGACAGTAGCCGGCGTCCTTCTCGCTATCCCTTAGTTTGGCCATACCCATTGTGATCTGTAAGGTATGCAGATGTGATTTTGATTCACGTGTTCCATTATATACATGGATTTTGATCTTTCCGGGATCCGAAACTCTCCTTTCAGTGATACAAGCAGTGAACATAGTTTTCCGAGCTTCTTTGAAAAGCTTGTCGTCTCGGGCACGGCACTGGTGGCGTAGTGAATTTGAGACTTCACCGGTTTTACCTTTGCGGCCTTTTTTGCGATATAATTGCGGAGATAGTGCATCTCGCTAGGGTCAATTCTAACGGTTTTTCGAGTTTGTCGGCGTTTGCTGCGAGTGATTCGAGGCTGCTCTTCGGCTACCTTTACCTGCTCTACCCAGTAGATGTTTTCTTCTTCTTCAGTCATGGGTATATTGAACGGAGAGTTTTCCCAAGTTATGCGGCTTCTTGTCCTTCTTGGATGCACGTCAGTGTCCTCGTCCGAAGGGTCAGACTGATATTTGGTTTCCAAGTTGACCCGTTCGACTTAGTCAGCTCTCGTTTCTTGCTCGAGAGGTTGAGTGTTTTCCGGTCTGGCCGAGTTACGTCAGAGTTTCCTTCATCTGGATTTCGATTAGACAAAATGTTCTGCGCGTTAGTTGACATATCATGCCGAGTCATGAAGTCGACTCTTCTTCTGCGGATTTTGGTAGTTCCACGCGGAAGGACGCCCCTGGTTCTTGCTGTTAGGGTTTCAACCTGTTTAGCGAGAGAACTCATGAACTTGTCTTGTTCGGCCGACTTCTTTTCGAGAGTCGCGAACATCTTCTTAATCTCCTCGAATGCTGCAGCGTTTGCGTTTGCGTTAATCGCGGACATGTTCGCTTCTAGAGTGCTTTCAACGTTGTCGTCGACGGTGTTGCCATCGCGAGGTGGTTGATTGTCTGGAACGTTTGTAGACATATTTGACCGAGCGTTTGTGGATGTGAGTTAGATTTATATGTTCCCCCTCATGATGGACGTACTTGTTGTTACGAGAGGTTTTCCTTTTCAGCTTCTGCTCTGATGCTGCGTCTTTCGAGGATGTACTTCGTTTTTGATGTATCCGTGAGGGGACTTTCATCTCTTCTTTGATGATGTATTCCGTTTCTTTATGAAGAGCATCCTGGATCGTACGTGGTTTTTCGAGAGTTATCCACTTTCTGAATTTTGACTTGCACCAGAGAATCTTCCTGAGCGCATCGATAGCCACCTTGTCGTTGATTCCCCTGACTCTAGACATGACGATTTTAAACCGGTTCATGTAGTCACAAAGAGGTTCGTCTTCTTTTTGGGACAAGCTCCAAAGATCGACGTTGGAGGTTTCCCTATTCATGAACATCGAGTATTGCTTGAGGAATTCCAAAGAGATTTGGCGCAAGCTTCCGATGGAGTTCCGCTTCAAGCGAGAGAACCATTCGAGTGCTGCTCCATGGAGATGCTTGACGAAGAGGCGACAGTAGCCGGCGTCCTTCTTGCTATCCCTTAGTTTGGCCATACCCATTGCGATCTGGAAGGTCTGCAGATGTGATTTTGATTCACTTGTTCCATTATATACATGGATTTCGATCTTTCCGGGATCCGAAACTCTCGTTTCAGTGATACAAGCAGTGAACAGAGTTTTAAGAGCTTCTTTGAGGAGCTTGTTGTCTCGGGCGCGGCACTGGTGGCGTAGTGAATTTGAGACTTCACCGGTTTTACCTTTGCGGCCATTTTTGCGATATAATCGCGGAGATAGCGCATCTCGCTAGGGTCACTTCCAACAGTTTTTCGAGTTTGTCGGCGTTTGCTGCGAGTAATTCGAGGCTTCTCTTTCGCTACATTTTCCTGCTCTACCCAGTAGATGTTTTCTTCTTCTTCAGTCATGGGTATATTGAACGGAGAGTTTTCCCAAGTCATGCGGTTCTTGTCCTTCTTGGATGCACGTCATTGTCCTCGTCCAAAGGGTCAGACTGATATTTGGTTTCCAATTTGACCCGTTCGACTTAGTCAGCTCCCGTTTCTTGCTCAAGAGGTTGAGTGTTTTCCGGTCTGGCCTAGTTATGTCAGGGTTTCCTTCATCTGGATTTCGATTTGACAAAATGTTCTGCGCGTTAGTTGACATATCATGCCGAGTCATGAAGTCGAGTCCATTGCTTTATGAAGAGCATCCTGGATTGTACGTGGTTTTTCGAGAGTTATCCACCATTTGAGTGCTGCTCCATGGAGATGCTTGACGAAGAGGTGACAGTAGCCGGCATCCTTCTTGTTATCCCTGAGTTTGGCCATACCCATTGCGATCTAGAAGGTCTGGAGATGTGCTTTTGATTCACTTGTTCCATTATATACATGGATTTCGATCTTTCCGGGATCCGAAACTCTCGTTTCAGTGATACAAGCAGTGAACAGAGTTTTCTGAGCTTCTTTGAGGAGCTTGTCGTCTCGGGCGCGACACTGGTGGCGTAGTGAATTTAAGACTTCACCGGTTTTACCTTTGCAGCCATTTTTGCGATATAATCGCAGAGATAGCGCATCTCTCTAGGGTCACTTCCAATAGTTTTTCCAGTTTGTCGGTGTTTGCTGCAAGTGATTCGAGGCTGCTCTTCGGCTAACTTTTCCTGCTCTACCGAGAAGATGTTTTCTTCTTCTTCTTTGATCGGTATATTGAACGGAGATTTTTTCCCAAGTTATGTGGCTTCTTGCATTCTTGGATGCACGTCAGTGTCCTCGTCCGAAGGGTCGTACTGATATTCGGTTTCCAAGTTGACCCATTCAACTTCGTCAGCTCCCGTTTCTTGCTATAGAGGTTGAGTGTTTTCCGCGTCTGGCCGATTTGCGTCAGGGTTTGCTTCGTCTAGATTTTGATCAGACGAAATGTTATGCGCGTTAATTGACATATCCTGCTGAGTCATGAAGTTGAGTCTTCTTCAGCAGATTTTGGTAATTCCACGCGGAAGGACGCCGCTGGTTCTTGCTGTTAGGGTTTCAACCTGTTTAGCGAGAGAACTCATGAACTTGTCTTGTTCGGTCGACTTCTTTTCGAGAGTCGTGAACATCTTCTTAATCTCCTCGAACCTTGCGGCGTCTGTGTCGTCGACGGTGTTGCCATCGCGAGGTGGTTGATTGGCTGGAACGTCTGTAGACATATTTTACCGAGCGTTTGTGGATGTGAGTTAGATGTATCTGTTCCCCCTCATGATGGACGTACTTGTCGTTACAAGAGGTTTTCCTTTTCAGCTTCTGCTCTGATGATGCATCTTTCGAGGATGTACTTCGTTTTTGATGTATCTGTGAGGGGACTTTAATCACTTTTTCGATGATGATGTAGTCTGTGACACCCCTGATCTGGTCTAAGTACAAGTTGACTCGACCAGCCGTGCAACAATCAAACAAGAACATGCACTGCCAATCACTATTAACTTAAACAAAACCGAGAGGCCACAATGTGTACCTCAACGATTAACCCAAAGTCCCGGAAAAGATCCAGGTACATTAGGCCAATCGCCTAAGTACACATATCCTATTAGGTACAACCAGAGGCTTTTTAACCTTACTGAGTAACACCAAATACAAGGACTGATATCATATGGAACTTGTACTTAAAGAAACATTCTTTAATACATTATATAATATTCTTTCAAAAGCATCTTACAAAATATTGATGATTAACCTCGAGGTTTTCGGTCAACAAAATTTATACATAGGATATATCAAAACTACTTTGCAAGGATAATAAAACTACCGCTGGCTAATGCTGTTCCTTCCCGTCCTAGAGTAAAGTTGTCCCGCCTACTGGTTATCGGCATCACAAATGAGTCATGAGTAACTAGTTTACTCAGTGAGTCTAATCCCGCACACCCAACACATATTAGTAATATCCCGAGCAGTCGACACCATTTGAATGCAGTGGAAATATATTCCATAATTATTATATATATAAGGCCTATCATTCCATCAATGTGAATCATATGATTCATACTTATATACTTATATATTAGTACTTGAGAACAAGTACTAAGGCTCGGGATAAACCTCAAATAATAATTCATAATATTTCTTAAGTGTTTATAATAAGTAAACACTTCACAGTTTAATATAGTTCAAGAGACTTACTTATCTATCAAGCATTATCATTTATTTTACTCAAGCAACACTAATTCATAACTCATCAGTCATCTATCTAGACTCACCTTTGAATCCATGAGATTGGCTAAGGAAAACTAGACTCGAGCTCACTAAACATTCTCCACTTCTGAATTACTCTCGATTCAGAACCACCACAAGTATCCGACTGATCCGACCACTCTCATTAACCATCTGAATTAAAAACAGAACAGTTGGACATAAGGTTCATCAGTTTGGTTCCAGAAGAAAATCAACTCAGTTCATAACATTTCAGTTCAGTTCTCTCATAACATTTTGGTTAAAGACAGGTTCAGAATAAGTTCAGTTCGGTTCAAGCTATAACAACTTAAATCGGTTTATAACAGCTCAGCTCATGCTCAGTTAAGTCTGGTTCTAATCAGTTCACAACAGCTTAGCTTGGTTCTTCTCAGACCAGATCAGTTCAAGACAATTTCAGACCATAAGAAGCTCGGCTCAGACCAGTTTAAAACAAGATCAAATCTGCCCGGTTCAGAACATCACTAATCCGACAGTTTGGTTCAAGCTAAACAACTTAAATAAATTCCGTTCAAGCTCGGTTCCACTCATCCTAGATCAGATGAGCTAGGTTCAGAAAATTTGGATTCAGGACAAGATCATTTCAGTTCAGCTTAGGTCTAAACAGTTCACATCAGTTTAGCTAGTGGTCTAAAGAAATTAATTTAAACCGAAACTAAACAAACTTAACCGTAACAACAACTTAGACAAGTGATTCGACCAACAACCTAGCTAAACATTATCCATTTCTGATCAGATACTGACTGAGGCAAAGGAGATGAAGCTTACCACAACAACTGACAGACATAAGAACTCAGATGATCCTCCCCTTTAAACTGAACTAGCGGCTGAACTGTTTTAAAAACAGAAATCAAAATCTGTTCATCACAAAGACAGAATATAGTCTAGGGTTTTCTCTGGATACTTCACCTTCTGATCTTCTACACAGAAAGGAACCAAGCTAGAGGATGTAAGAGAGTCGTCCAAGGTCTTGTCTAATTTTCTCTGATTTTTCTCCCACTTTTTCTCTCATATCTCACTGTTTTTCTCTCTGAAAATTTATGTCTTTGTTTCAGCAACCAAAACAACCAAAGCAGCTGGAGGAGGGGTTAAATATTAGCTGTGGTTACTTCACCTGAGGGTTTAACTCATTACTAAGCTTGGCTGAGAGGAGGCAGCTGGCATCCTGCTTCAGCAGTCACAGCCACAAAGCTGCTCACTCTTTTCCTCCTTTGAAGTAAGGTCATTTCCTTCTCCACTAAACATTCAGAACCACCACTTCTGAATTACTCTCACTAAACATTCTCCACTTCTGAATTACTCTCGATTCAGAACCACCACAAGTATCCGACTGATCCGACCACTCTCATTAACCATCTGAATTAAAAACAGAACAGTTGGACATAAGGTTCATCAGTTTGGTTCCAGAAGAAAATCAACTCAGTTCATAACATTTCAGTTCAGTTCTCTCATAACATTTTGGTTCAAGACAGGTTCAGAACAAGTTCAGTTCGGTTCAAGCTATAACAACTTAAACTGGTTTATAACAGCTAAGCTCATGCTCAGTTAAGTCTGGTTCTAATCAATTCACAACAGCTTAGCTTGGTTCTTCTCAGACCAGATCAGTTCAAGACAATTTCAGACCATAAGAAGCTCGGCTCAGACCAGTTTAAAACAAGATCAAATCTGCCCGGTTCAGAACATCACTAATCCGACAGTTTGGTTCAAGCTAAACAACTTAAATCAATTCCGTTCAAGCTCGGTTCCACTCATCCTAGATCAGATGAGCTAGGTTCAGAAAATTTGGATTCAGGACAAGATCATTTCACTTCAACTTAGGTCTAAACAGTTCACATCAGTTTAGCTAGTGGTCTAAAGAAATTAATTTAAATCGAAATTAAACTTAACCGAAACAACAACTTAGACAAGTGATTCGACCAACAACCTAGCTAAACATGATCCATTTCTGATCAGATACTGACTGAGTCAAGGATATGAAGCTTACCACAACAATTGACGGACATAAGAACTCAGATGATCCTCCCCTTTAAACTGAACTAGCGGCTGAACTGTTTTAAAAACAGAAATCAAAATCTGTTCATCACAAAGACAGAATATAGTCTAGGGTTTTCTATGGATACTTCACCTTCTGATCTTATACACAGCAAGGAACCAAGCTAGAGGATGTAAGAGAGTCGTCCAAGGTCTTGTCTAATTTTCTCTGATTTTTCTCCCACTTTTTCTCTCATATCTCACTGTTTTTCTCTCTGAAAATTATGTCTTTGTTTCAGCAACCAAAACGACCAAAGCAGCTGGAGGAGGGGTTAAATATTAGCTGTGGTTACTTCACCTGAGGGTTTAGCTCATTACTAAGCTTGGCTGAGAGGAGGCAGCTGGCATCCTGCTTCAGCAGTCACAGCCACAAAGCTGCTCACTCTTTTCCTCCTTTGAAGTAAGGTCATTTCCTTCCCATGAAGAAACTCCAGCAGCTTGTGCATCTCACATGACTTTTAATGTAGCAAGCAGGCAGGAAGGTGCAAGTCACATGTCAAGTTCAGGAAGGAAGCAAGCAGGCTAGAAGGTGCAAGGCATGTGACGGTTCAAGAATAATTTTATGAGTTTTGTCGATATTTTTCGGACAGTTTTGAATTAAATGTTTCTCATCCTTCGAATCTCGTCCTTTTTTCGACTATGCTCGTCCAGCTTAATAAAACTCAACTATAATAGTTAACACTCGGTCAAAACTACCAAGGGAAGGTCTTTCGGTCACAAGACAGTCCCGTCAAGACATTAATTAACCGGGTCGATTTTAATTTTAAATATGATCGTCCGATCTCCAAACTGATCTTACTAAATTTCTCGACCAAAATTATATCTGCTCGTGAGGGTTATTACATAGTCTGTTGCTTTATGAAGAGCATCCTGGATCGTACGTGGTTTTTCGAGAGTTATCCACTTTCTGAATTTTGACTTGCACCAGAGAGTCTTCCTGAGCGCATCGATAGCCACCTTATCGTTGATTCCCCTGACTCTAGACATGACGATTTTAAACCGGTTCATGTAGTCACAAAGAGGTTCGTCTTCTTTTTGGGACAAGCTCCAAAGATCGACGTTGGAGGTTTCCCTATTCATGAACATAGAGTATTGCTTGAGGAATTTCAAAGAGATTTGGCGCAAGCTTCCGATGGATTTCTGCTTCAAGCGACAGAACCATTCGAGTGCTGCTCCATTGAGATGCTTGACGAAGAGGCGACAGTAGCCGGCGTCCTTCTTGCTATCCCTTAGTTTGGCCATAACCATTTCCATCTGGAAGGTCTGCAGATGTGATTTTAATTCACCTGTTCCATTATATACATGGATTTCGATCTTTCCGGGATCCGAAACTCTTGTTTTAGTGATACAAGCAGTGAACGGTGTTGCCATCACGAGGTGCTTGATTGTCTGGAACGTTTGTAGACATATTTGACCGTACGTTTGTGGATGTGAGTTAGATTTATCTGTTCCCCCTCGTGATGGACGTACTTGTCATTACGAGAGGTTTTCCTTTTCAGCTTCTGCACTGATGCTGTGTCTTTCGAGGATGTACTTCGTTTTGATGTATCTGTGAGGGGAATTTCATCTCTTCTTCGATGATGATGTAGTCCATTGCTTTATGAAGAGCATCCTGGATCGTACGTGGTTTTTCGAGAGTTATCCACCATTCGAGTGCTGCTCCATGGAGATGCTTGACGAAGAGGCGACAGTAGCCGGCGTCCTTCTTGTTATCCCTTAGTTTGGCCATACCCATTGCGATCTGGAAGGTCTGCAGATGTGCTTTTGAATCACTTGTTCCATTATATACATGTATTTCGATCTTTCGGGGATCCGAAACTCTCGATTCAGTGATACAAGCAGTGAACAGAGTTTTCAGAGCTTCTTTGAGGAGCTTGTCGTCTTGGGCGCGACACTGGTGGCGTAGTGAATTTGAGACTTCACCGGTTTTACCTTTGCGGCCATTTTTGCGATATAATCGCAGAGATAGCGCATCTCGCTAGGGTCACTTCCAACAGTTTTTTGAGTTTGTCGGCGTTTGCTGCAAGTGATTCGTGGCTGCTCTTCGGATAACTTTTCCTGCTCTACCGAGAAGATGTTTTCTTCTTCTTCAGTCATGGGTATATTGAACGGAGATTTTTCCCAAGTTATGAGGCTTCTTGCATTATTGGATGCACGTCAGTGTCCTCGTCCGAAGGGTCGTACTGATATTTGGATTTCCAAGTTGACCCATTCGACTTCGTCAGCTCTCGTTTCTTGCTATAGAGGTTGAGTGTTTTCCGCGTCTGGCCGATTTGCGTCAGGGTTTGCTTCGTCTGGATTTTGATCAGACGAAATGTTATGCGCGTTAATTGACATATCGTGCTGAGTCATGAAGTCGAGTCTTCTTCAGCGGATTTTGGTAGTTCCACGCGGAAGGACGCCCCTGGTTCTTGCTGTTAGGGTTTCAACCTGTTTAGCGAGAGAACTCATGAACTTGTCTTGTTCGGCCGACTTCTTTTCGAGAGTCGCGAACATCTTCTTAATCTCCTCGAACACTGCGGCGTCTGCGTTAATCGTGGACACGTTCGCTGCTGGAGTGCTTTCAACGTTGTCGTCGACGGTGTTGCCATCGCGAGGTGGTTGATTGTCTGGAACGTCTGTAGACATATTTTACCGAGCGTTTGTGGATGTGAGTTAGATGTATCTGTTCCCCCTCGTGATGGACGTACTTGTCGTTACAAGAGGTTTTCCTTTTCAGCTTCTGCTCTGATGATGCATCTTTCGAGGATGTACTTCGTTTTTGATGTATCTGTGAGGGGACTTTAATCTCTTTTTCGATGATGATGTAGTCTGTTGCTTTATGAAGAGCATCCTGGATCGTACGTGGTTTTTCGAGAGTTATACTTTCTGAATTTTGACTTGCACCACAGAGTCTTCCTGAGCGCATCGATAGCCACCTTATCGTTGATTCCCATGACTCTAGACATGACTATTTTAAACCGGTTCATGTAGTCACAAAGAGGTTCGTCTTCTTTTTGGGACAAGCTCCAAAGATCGACAGTGGAGGTTTCCCTATTCATGAACATCGAGTATTGCTTGAGGAATTCCAAAGAGATTTGGCGCAAGCTTCCGATGGATTTCTGCTTCAAGCGAGAGAACCATTCGAGTGCTGCTCCATGGAGATGCTTGACGAAGAGGCAACAGTAGCCGGCGTCCTTCTCGCTATCCCTTAGTTTGGCCATACCCATTGCGATCTGGAAGGTCTGCAGATGTGATTTTGATTCACCTTTTCCATTATATACATGGATTTCGATCTTTCCAGGATCCGAAACTCTCGTTTTAGTGATACAAGCAGTGAACGGAGTTTTCCGAGCTTCTTTGAGGAGCTTGACGTATTGAATTTGAGACTTCACCAGTTTTACCTTTGCGGACATTTTTGCGATATAATCGCGGAGATAGTGCATCTCGCTACGGTCACTGCCAGCAGTTTTTCGAGTTTGTTGGCGTTTGCTGCAAGTTTTTCGAGCCTGCTCTTCTGCTAACTTTTCCTGTTCTACCCATTATATGTTTTCATCTTCTTCAGTCATGGGTATATTGAACGGAGAGTTTTCCCAAGTCATGCGGCTTCTTTTCCTTCTTGGATGCACGTCAGTGTCCTCGTCTGAAGTGTCGGATTGATATCTGGTTTCCAAGTTGACCCATTCGACTTCGTCAGCTCCCGTTTCTTGCTCGAGGGGTTGAGTGTTTTTTTTGCGTCTGGCCGAGTTGCGTCATGGTTTGCTTCTCTGGATTTCGATCAGACGAAACGTTCTGAGCTTTAGTTGACATATCATGCTGAGTCGTGAAATCGAGTCTTCCCTGAGGTCCCAGATTTCTGCTGAGCCTACGACAAGTGATCAAATTATGAATAACAAAATGTAAGATAATCAAATATGAGTTGCGAGTGAAAAGAAAGATCTTATTGAATCATCTTTTCGCAAGGACGCTGCGATGAGACAACATGTTTTAAGAGCTTCAGACACGAGACATGTCAGCATATTTCTATTTTTAGCACCTAATCCCTAAACCTAGTTTGAGCCGCTGCATGATGACTGAAATGAAATTGCTAAAAATATTTCAAGTTCTGAATTGCAGAGAATTTTTTTGTCCCTTGCATCCCTCTGCCGTGCTTCACTTATATAGGTCTTTAATGTCAGTCGGTCTTTCCTTTTATGCCCCGATTCAAGTTTATCCTTCCGTGGAAATCTTCCTTATCTTCTCTTTTTTCCATTTATATTCTGCGTACATCCGGTAGACTATCATTATAGTTGGTCTCAATCTCGTCTAAAACCGTAAGTGGGCTTTTATCGGGTTTCATACCCTTGCGGGTAGTTTTGCGATTTTTACGATTTCTTTCAGATAAATCAACCTTCGTATGACTACAAAATGTTGTCTCCGCAAAATAATAAGCCAACCGTATAGTCAAGATAACATTGGTGTTTAAGTTAACCATTATCCTTTTATACGATTGACTAAGAGTTTTACGAGAAAACAAGTCTTTGCAATTTTTATCGCAAAATTTAAGCGGAAACTCCAATCGAGACGAAAGAAGAAACAGCCTAGTTAAGATTCAAAGGAGAGACTGATAGAGGGGATACAGTCTAGTTGACCATGGGTGACTAGACGTTTGCACGGGTCTAGTCGACCATGGGCGACTAGATTTTATGGAGAAATCGCCCATGGACGACTAGGCTTGGTGGTGAATTAAAGGTTGTGTACGTCTAGTCTCCCATGGGCGACTAGACTTTTTCATTGGTCTAGTCGCCCGCTGGTGGCTAGATGAAATGTCTAGCCGCCCACAGGCGACTAGACTTTGAAGTGACTCAGTTGTTCCCTCGATTGCCCATCTTGATTCGTTAACCGGGATGAGATGGGTTAGGCGATAAGGAGTTCAAATATGAGGATTTCTTGCTTTATTTTCACCCAGAGAGAAATAACGTTTTTCCGCGGTAACTTTCAGGCATCAATTTCGTCATGACCATTTTCGACCCCAACAGTTAGCGGGTGCATCTAGTGGAGTACCGAAGTCGAGTTTTCTCCGCTGTGGACCCTAGCAGTTTTGCGTGGGAAGAGTGACCTAGTTCTCATTGGTAGGGTTTCAACCTATTTAGACTGAGAGCTGGTGAGCTTATCTTGTTCGTCTGACTTTTTTATGAGAGTCGTAGCCAAGCTTTTGATTTCATCGAGCACGCGGCATGGGCATCAGCGTTTTCCGCTGGAGCATTCGGTGCTAGAGTTGTTTTGATAGTTCCCGTGGTGTTGAGATTTTCAACGGGAGATGTTCAATTTTCCTCCGACGTTTCAGTCATGTTTGATCGAGCATTCTTGCGACTGCGAGAAAGATAGATCTGACACCCCCACCTTCTAGCACCAAACTGTTTGAACTAAAATTTGCATTGTCAATTTTTGTCAATGAAAGAAACCCAAGATTCTCGGCTTTCTCTGAGGATCTGGATTCTCTGTAAGTCAATGATAAGCAACCAAACAATGAGCAAAAAAAATACAAAATTTGAGAGCAAAGAGAGCGATGATCTTATTTCGAATATGCATAGGAGCGTTACAGCAGGTGAAAAATCCTTGGCCGCAAGAGCTGTAAGCGTGTTCTCTAGTTCTAATTACCTAAGACCTTAAAACCTAGTTGAGTCGCAGTTCGATAACAAAAACGAAAGTTGCCTAAATTTCTCTAAGTGCTAAAGTTGATGTGTCTTTTTTCTGTCCCATGTGCTCCACGCCTTTGCTCTCCTTATATATGCCTCCAAAGTCGGCCATCTTTCCTCTTCTGCCCCCGATTCGAGTTTATGTCTTTGCGAAAATTTTCCTTATCTTCTCGATCATCATGTTTATCTTGGAAGTTTTGCATTTATCTTCTTTTCCATTTAATTATTAACCAAATCGAATAAAAATTCATTGTATTTTGGGCCTATCATTGTTTTAAATCATAATTAGGCTTCCATCACGTTTTAGGCCTCTTGGGCTGTTTTACAACTTATGATTTATGTTGGAAATCAAGCTTCCATCAATCTTCCATCATCGTGTGGCAATGAGAGCTCATGTGAGGGGATGAGGAGCGGTGTGGCAATGTGAAGGAGTGTGTGTGGCGATGGGAGTGAATGATAATAGTGTTGGTTCCTTTCCTCCTTTATCATTCTCTTTGTTGATCGCTTTGTAATATTTCGGAACTACTTAGTTTGTTTTACGCAAACTTTTCCGTAAATATTTTCCGAAAGCTGCTTTATGGAAAATTATCTCATAGATTCTTTTTGAGGTTTTTTCCACGGAAACTTTCCGATTTTTGTTTTATGGAAGATTGTTTTGTAAAAATTGTCATTTATTGTAAAAACCTTCCGCCATAACGTTTTTCCGATCTTTTCATGTTTAGATACAAGCTATTTTATTTCTTGTCTGGGATGAAATACATAGAGCTTTGTTCTCGTATTATTTAAATAGGCTCGGCTTATTTGTAGTGTAGTTCATTCAACATTTATGGCTTGTATTTGTTTAAGGAATAATTTCTCGAAAGATTTTAGTCGTGACAGATTTTGACCCCAACACCGTATCAGTGTATTCGTCAATAGTTTCAGATGTTACGTGCTGGTTAGGTTGCATAGTGATGACGGAGAGAGGTCTTTGTGCTGCGTGAGGATGTGCCTCTTTCCCCTCCTGAGCCAACCAAACTACTCATTTTGCGATGTCTCTTGGAGATAGGTCCAGATTCCTAAAAAAACAAGGAGTTCCGTGATGTCTAAATGCGCCAACAGAACCAGGGGAAGAGATCCACCGAGACTCCCATTGGCGGAAGGTTAGTTAAGTTGCTTGCTTGAACCATAGATTGTCCAAACTAATTTATCAGTGCTGTCTCCAGTTGTGTTTTTGTTGGGAGATGATCCGAGACTCTTTTGGTGAATCTTCAATGGATAAAGAGATGGTATGCAGATTTTAGGTCTCCACACCGAGCACACGTAACAGTGTTTGTCATAATTCCTCGCTGTTCAAGAGCCGCTCTGAGTAGTAGAGTGATATATGCTGGAAATCATGGTTGCCAAGACAG
This sequence comes from Moricandia moricandioides, assembly GCA_905132885.1. Lineage (NCBI taxonomy): Eukaryota > Viridiplantae > Streptophyta > Magnoliopsida > Brassicales > Brassicaceae > Moricandia > Moricandia moricandioides. The sequence goes on from CAJHQQ010001382.1 coordinate 58,911, forward strand.
ATGATGGAAGCTTGAATGGATCAACCAAATATATGATCGGGTGGGCGATATGAATGTAATGCAAGTTGTAAACCTGAAACAAATGCAATACAAATGAGATGATAATTATAATGAGAATAAAACAATACAAATAAACAAAGGAATGATGGAATCAGTCTGCTGGTCGTGTGACACTCTTAGCCTAATTAGTTGATTGTCGAAGTGGATTGAGATGGAGCTTAATCAATTGGTAGTGTAATTCTCTTTGATTGGCCAAGTGAATGGGATGGATGGTGTGGATTGAGGACACCACAAGACTCTATCGACATGAGCATTGATAAGTCAAGATGCTCTGGAGCTGCTTCTCACAAACTCTAAAGACTTCAACAGTAGTTTTGGACAAAACTAGAAAAACAGATTTTCATTCATAAAAAGGTTCAAAGGGTTGTTTATAATGAATAAACGAAATTAGCTTATATAGGCTCGACCTAGAACTCTTCTATCAGCCTAAAATGACTAAAGGAAACAAATAAACTCGAAATAAAAGTCTTGTAAGAAAAGGCTTTGACGGCTCTAAGAATAAGGCCATTAGCTTAATTTTGTGCACCATCAAAGGAAACTTGTGGAGGCTTGTATATTGACAGCTTCTGGATATTACCATGATCTTCAAGCCTTCCTATAATACTCCTTAGTGTCAGAAAAGAAGAATATAGCCGTTGGTCCTTGTCCCTTTTGATTTGAAGACTTTCCTTGAAACATGTCAGTTTAGCCAATTTGAGTAAACCGGGATTAACTTCTGGTTGGATTGAGATCCGCCTGATCTGGTGGTTTCTGGTGTATCTTGGGGTTCCTAGATAAGCTGAAAGTGACTCCAAAATGTTGTAGTTTTCATGGCTGGGTCGTTGATGATTTACGGCTCCATGTGTGAACGCATCCGAATAAGGAAAGTTGTTGTTAATGAGGATCCTCCTGATCCTATGGTTGCTGGTGCATGAGAAGAACTGGTATGGATCTTCTGGATCATTGGATTAGTCTTTGATCTCATGGTTTCCACTTATTGGTTTGAAGCTGATTGGACCGAGTATCTTCCAACTGAGGCAAATGTAGAGCTGGTTTTGTCGGTTTTTGGAACTTGATCATAACTCCTAATTTTCGTGTCCCTTTTCTCCTCTTCTTGGGCTTATTGGAAATATAAGATATGCATCGTCAATTATATGATTAGATTTGTCTTGGACTGCTCCTTCGTTGGGCTTGAATTCACTTCTAATTAACGATACTCGTAGTTGGACAGGCTGGAGAACCCCCAGTTTTTAAAATTCATATCTTCCTTGTCTGAGTAGATTTGAAGACTATTTCAATTGGGATTGAAATCTCATTGAGTTGAGAATCCTTTAAAATTGGATTCATGATGAAAAACCTCCTGGTTTGAAAGATATGGCATTTTAAGTGCACATACGTCCTGGTTAGCGCCTTTGTTGGTTGAGTGGAGTGTTGGTTCGATCTCCGTTTCAGCTACTGGTTTGATGGCCGCATCATAGATAATCTTGAAGGATTTTAAAAAGGAATATTTAGATCTTTGGGTCTGTTTTCACTGACCAAATATTCTTTACCCAGTCGAAGGTTTGTTGTTGAACCTGAGTTTCACCCTCCTGCTGTTGATTCTCAATAACTGCAAAATATCCAGATTGTGTAGAGTAGGAGCCAGACTTTGTTCCTGTCTAGTTTACCTTGTTTGCTTCACCTATTAGGGTAGGCTGCATGCATAAAATCTCTTTGGCATGGTGAGGGAACAAAGTATGCACTTTCTGGATATTCTAGTCCATTGTGACTCTCATAAGAAGGTTTGATACATAGAGATCTTGATCCTCCTCCTTAGGTGCTTCGTAAGGGGTGATGAAGGAGAAAGCTTTGATCCAAGCATGACTCCATACCATAGTATAGTTTTTATCTCCTATAGCTTTGCCAAGCTTGGTGAAATTAGATTCCTTCCCAACAAGATCCTACACCACCTATGCGACGAGGCGCTCGCCGCTTGACCCGAGATAAAAGGGGAGTTTTGAAAATATTTTCTCACTAAAACTCAAGAAAGGAGACAGTTTGTCTTGTTAATGATGCACCAAGCTTGCTTTTCTAGTAACACTCTGTTGAATGTTTGGATGTCCCAAAAACCAAGTCCTCCAAGTTTTTTCGGTTTGGAGAGTTTAGGCCATGATGTCTAGCAAATATTTTTAGTTTTATCATTTCCATACCACCAGAACCGTTTCACAGCCGATTGAGTTCTCTGAAAGAGGCTGATAGAAATCTGAAAACAAGACATCGTAGAAGTCGGAGAAGCTGAAAGAACCGACTCTAGCATGACCATTTTCCAGCACTAGATAAGTAGCGAGATGACCAGTTGTTGGCCTGTTACCGGATCCTATCAAATATAAAAGTGAAAAGGCCTTTCTTTCTTTATCCAAAGTGTTCCGAGAGACCCCGATATTTGTCTACTCCTCCTTCTTTCACGATACCAAGGCTAGATTGACTCTTTCTCGAGTCTCCTGGGTTGTTTTCGTTGAGAAGGTAATGGAGGATTTGCTTGCATTAATTGTCTGTCCCAAAGCTGTCTAGCACTAGTGGAGGATGAGTAACAGTTTCGAGCAGCTCAACTCGTCCGATTTAAGGAAAAACATGGTGTCAACAGTGAAGAGGATGTGACTAATTCGTGGTGCTCGCCTTGCGACTCGTACCCCCGATAATAGACCGGTTTCCTCCGCTTCTCGGCAGAGGCCTGAAAGAACTTTTCTACAAAACAGAAACAGGTACGGAGAGAGCGGATCGCGTTGCCGTATACCCCGAGAAGGGGTAACTGATCCTTGAGCTGTATCATTGATCAAATACGAGTAAGAGACGTTTGTGATGCAGCACATGATCCACAAGATCTGTATGCTATGGAAGCCCATTTTTTCCAAAACGAGCTGTATAAAGTTGCATTGGAGGCGGTCATATGCCTTGCTCATATCGATTTTAACTGCCATAGAGCAATTTTACTTTGCATTTGATGCTTTTAGATAATGTAATATCTCATGTGTGATGAGCACATTATCCGCAATCGCTCTTCCCGGTATGAAATTCAATTGTATCTCAGAGATGATGTTATGGAGAACGGGTTTCAGGCGCAGAGTGAATATCTTAGATATCAGTTTGTAGACCACATTACTGAGAGCAATGGGTCTGTAATCTAAAACCAGCTTCGCTCCTTGTAGCTTAGGAATTGAACGCACATGTGTGTTGTTTATCTGGGTAGGAAGAGTTCCCGATATGGAGAAGTCTTCAGACTCTTTTGTAATTATCGGTCCCACTGTTTCCCAATTATCTTGGAAGAAGCAAGCCGAGAAACCATCCTTTCCCAGGGCTTTGTCTGGATAGATAGAGAACATACTGCTTTGATTTCAGCGGCACAGGGTATGCTAATCAGCCTTTCGTTTGTCTCAGAAGAGATGCATGGGAAAAGCGAAGAACCGGTAATGAAAGCAGGGTCATGGATCACTTTCAGTTGCTGGTGTATATGTAAAGATAGACTGGAAGTAGTTTGTGATTTCCGAAACAATTTGGATTTCATCAAAAATAGCAGCACTATTAGAATTCTTACCGAGATACCGTTTCGAGCCCTCTTGCCCTTCCAAACAGCATGAAAATCCAGAGTTTTTATCCTCTGCAGCCAGCTACATCACTCTACTCATTTGCCTCCAAAATTCTTCTTCATCTTTATAAGCACTCAAGAGTTCTGAGTTAAGCCGCGCAATGAGAATGTCGCCTCCTTTGTATCCGTCATAGCGTTGTTGATATCCAATTTAGAGTCTCTATTAGGATCTTTCTGTTTACGAATTGCTCCTTACTCCACGCAGAGATATTATGTCAGCATCTTGATAGGCGGACATCAACCGGATAATTAGATGATGTGCTCCAGGTTTCCGTGATGAGAGCTTTGACAATGGGGTTATCACGCAGCCTATCATATCTGAACAGACTCCCTACCTTTTCTTTTGTCGGGTCGAGATATGTGATAATAGGTCGGTGGTCCAATCCTTTGAAATCTATATAATGGCATCTACCATATGGGAAGAGATCAGACCAGAAACAATTCACGATTGATCTGTCCAACCTACAGTGGATTAAGTGCTTCTGTCACTTTCCTCTCCAAGAGAAGAAGTTGCCTGAGTTTTTCAGGTCAAACAGATCATTGAGAGAGAGGAAGCTTTGGAAAGCACAAAAAGACCCTTCTAATCTCATAGGGCCTCAACTCTTCTAGGTGTTTCTGATGATCACGTTAAAATCTCCAGTCTAAAGCCACAATGAGTCTCTCTTTGCTGCTATCAGAGAGAGCTGGTCCAGAAAAGCTTCCCTTCTCGTGTGATCGGGTTCCCCGTAATTAAACATGGTGTGGAAAATTTTGCCTTTGAAGGTTGCTAGGGTGTCGATGTAGTTTTTCGATGATGACAGGATCTAAATAGCGACGTCTCGTTTCCAGAAGAGAGACAATCCCCCACTCCCTTGTATGGTTGGAGGAAGCACAAAATGATCCTCAGAATCTAAGAAACTCAGTTCTTTCAGTACCATCGAGTCACTTAGTTTTTGAGAGGAAAATTATACCTAGCGAAATTCTCTTCCGGATTACCTTGAGGCGTTGGAATGTTATGGGATTTCCCAAACCACAACAGTTCCAACTCAAAGCCACTAAGGAGGAGGAGGCGACGGCGGATGAAAATCATGAGGTCTTTGGTTGCTTGCCGGAATTAACTAAATCAGCGGAGGGGTGGTGGTACTTCTTGTCAAAGCAACTCTTCTCGATGATTGATTTTTTTTTTTTGAATGAATGTGTAATTATATTCAAACAAAAGACTGTGTTACATCAGGTGCATCTTTTTTTTTTGATGTGTTTGAAACGTAAAAAGAACAAAAGAACTTAATGAAAGATAACCTAACTATTTGTTCTAGAGCCAAACAAAACGAGAAGCCCATGTTCATAAGCTCTGTTCCCATGCAACATGATTGTAGATAATCTGTTGCGAATTGTTTTATCAAGATGGTTCACAATTCTAACCGGAGGTGATGGCACAGCCCCATGGCGACGACAGTTCCTTTCACGCCAAATGTTGTGGACAGTTGCTTGGAAAGCATAGCGAATAATGAAGAGTTTGACCTGGTTGTAAGTGGGACCTTTGATGAGTGTCATGACCACATTCCAATCAGTGCTATAATCATCGCTAAGTAAGCCTCGCATTAGCGGACTCCATACCTGAGCTGAGAACTGACATGAGAAGAACAAGTGATTTCTAGTCTCCACAGTGGATGAACATAAACCACATGCCATACTAACATTTGGGTTCCGTCTAGCTATTCTATTCCCAGTTGTGAGACGATCTTGAATAGCCAACCACACTATAAAAGCATATCGTGGTGTTGCATGTGTAAACCATTTAATTTTCCCCCAAGAACAGCTCATTGGAGTTGCCCGAATCTGATGCCAAGTGGTTTTAGAGGAGAATTTTCCTTTGTAAGTGTTCTCATTTTGCTTCCAGAGTTGAATATCAACTGTGTCTGATCTACTCTGTCGTTTTTCATCAATAGTATCCTCAATCAGATTAAATAAAGGGACGTCTGCGTGGTCTGTGAGAATTGAACACTTCCTCAAGAGTAGCAGAGACTGCTATTCCAAATTTGATATGGCCTCTACTTCCAGTCAAGTCTCTCAGCCTACCCAATTTTGTCCAGTGATCTAGCCAAAAAGAAGTGGTAGCCCCATTTCCAACTTCAACCATATGAAAATATTTTGCCAATTCTCGCGCTTTTAGAATCTTACCCCACATCCACGACCCAACCTTAGTATTATCATTTACTAACCAAAAGGAGTTTTTTCGAATAAGATAAATTTTGATGCACTGAACCCATAGAGAATTGGCAGAGAGGATACGCCAAATGAGTTTCAGGCAGCTAACCTTGTTCACCTCCTTTAATGATCGTATGCCTAACCCTCCTTCCATTTTTGGTTTGCACACATCGATCCATGCAACCTTTGCGTTTGCTGTCTTCATTTCTGGCCCTGACCAAAGGAAAGCGGAACACAATTGTTCAATCTGTTTTATACAAGCTCCTAGAAGCTTGAAGCTGAGAACCAAAAATTTGTCAAGCCCATGATCACAGAATTAATGAGTTGAAGTCTGCCTGCATAAGATAGAGATCGTCCTGTCCAAGAAGACATACGGTTTCTTATCTTCTCAACTAGTGGCATATAATCAGCAACTGTCATTCAACTAGTCCCAAGTATCTAACTGGTAATTTTCATGTATCGAAAAGGGAACATGTCTAAGATAGCTGTTCTATGAGCTTCTGAGACACCAGCTAGATATAAAGTCGATTTTTCCATGTTTATCTTAAGTCTCGAGCAACGAGAAAAGTCATCAAACACTGAGATAATGCCTTCAACTGAGCTCATTTTCCCATCTGAGAAAATCATGAGGTCGTCTGCGAAGCACAAGTGAGTTAATACAATATTTTTGCATCTCGGATGATAACCTATTTTCCCATTTCTTGCTGCTTCATCCACCATCATTGACAACACATTCATGCATATCACAAACAAGTAGGGAGATAAGGAGCAACCCTAACGCAGCCCTCTTGCACTCTTAAAGAAGCCAGCTAACTCCCCATTAACTTGAAACGAGAATGATGCTGTTCAGATACATAGACTTATCCAGTGTATGAACTTACTAGGGAAGCTCAGAGCTCTGAGTGTACTGAGAAGGAATAGCCACTGGACTGAATCAAAAGCCTTCGAGATATCGATTTTCATCGCACAACGAGAGGAGACCTACTCTTTATGGTAGTCTTTCTCTAATTCTGTAGCTAGCAAAAGATTTTCCATTAGGAGTCTATCATTGATGAAGGCTGGCTGATTTATAGCAATAAACTTTGGAAGCAGTCGTTTGAGCCTATTTGCCAAAAAAATTGATATTAACTTGTACATGACGTTGCAACACGATATCAGTCTATAGTCTTTCATTTCTTTTACTCCCTCCTTCTTCGGTATAAGTGCTAGAATGGTTGCATTAATCCCCTTTGGTAAAAATCCCTTCAAAAAGAAAGATTGGATTGCCACAGTGACATCAGATCCGATTATAGGCCAACTTGCTCGGAAAAATTTCGCACGTGTAGCCATCAGGCCCTGGGGATTTATTTGCTGGCATGTGAAATAGAACCTCCTTAATCTCATGCTCAGTGACTGCTCTTTCCAGATTTTCCTGATCAGAAACACCATCTAAAATTAAAAAGCTGGCCAAGTCTCTCTTCTGATATTCCTTCATAATCTTCAGGGATTTTGGAAAGAAAATCATTGAAAAAACGCTCTGCCTCAGCCTTAATCTCTTCCTCCGGTGATATAATTTTACTGTTTGGACCACAAAGTTCTTTTAGTTCATTCCTCACTTCTCTTATCTTTGCAGCATTATGAAAAGTCTTGTTGTTTCCATCCCCTACACTCATCCAATGAAGCTTTGACTTTTGTTTATAATATTCCTCTTCCAAGTCAGCTAGGAACTGCCATTTATTCATCGCCAAAGACTCAGCTCGAATAGCCTCTTCTGTTGGATTTACCATAGTTTCTTGCTGCCTTTCACACAAATCCTGAAATGCCTGCTTTGTTCTCATCGAAATCTTCCCAAATCGTGCCTTACCAATTGTTCTAAGTTGTGGCTTTAAGGATTTCAGCTTCTTTGAGAGTCTGAATAGAGCTGAGGTTGAGTGAAATAAAGTCTCTGTTCTCTCCAATGTTCTTCCATAGTGGTCATAAACTCAGGCATTGCTGCGAGTGAGTTGACAAACTTAAATGGTTTCCTCCTGTTTGTAATTTCTGCTGTCAACTGTATGCGACATCGAAGATGATCCGAGCAACCTCCACTTTCAAACGCCCCATACACCTGCGATTTTTTATAAAGCCAGACATCATTAATTAAAACTCTGTCTAACTTTTTACATGTTATACCTGCTTCCCGCTTGTTGCAAATGTGGTAAAAAATTCTTCCCCACCATCCTCCAACAAAATTGAGCAAGTAATCATTTGATCTGTTTTGAAAACTGGAGTAATCCTAACTGACGATCTCCAAACTACCCAAATGCGTCCAAGTCTATTATATTCATAATTGGACATGAACGAGAAATCTCTAAATACAGAAGACACAATATGTGCAGCCTTATTTTCTTTGACCCTTGTTTCTATGATGCTGCCAAATAGCATACCCGATGTATTTATCCACTTTCGGACCACTGACTGATTGATTGTTATGTGAGGCCGGTGAGATGTTAGTCAGAGTAAGGTTTCCTTTCCTCGAGTTAAAGCCTCGAAACACCTTTAGGCTTACTTTGATCTTTTTCGACTTAGGCGGTCGGCCTCTCTTTCAGTTCTGCACTAGGGGTGGAGCTGTTTATGGTAGATCTATATGTATAGACTCTTCCACATTGTCTGTCATCGTTAGTTGCTATGGTGCACAATCCAGTCTAAGAGACTCTGTAGGAATTAGTTGACCTTGTGCTTGGAGTAGGCTGTTTACAGTGTCCGCTTGGATTATGGCAGCAAAAGCTTCTTCTAATATTCCATTAGCCTCGCTTTGAATGATTCTATGTTCCCTTGCCACACTTTCCGTTGGATCAGAGAATCCAATGTACTGGAAGGTGACTTCTCTCAGCTCTTCCATGACTTCTTCAATAGAGGGGATATTCGGAAGAAGAGGGAAGTCAGTATCGCTGAGATTTCTTCCAGAGCCGACAGGTTGGGGTTTTTTGTGGATCTTAATTATGAATTATGATGTGGTTGTTCCCTTCTTCTTGTAGAGTACGGTAGATGTTCCCTTCTTCTTGTAGAGTACGGTAGAGATATTACACGATCAGACGTGTGGTGAGTTTGCCGACTCTCTCTCTATTTTGTTGTATTGTAGCGATCCTCAGTACTCGGTACAATTTTGTTGTGAGGCCCCATTTCGTGACAATAAGACGCTGATATACGCTCCCCAGAAAGATTACCATGTCGGTCGACTCTCTGATTGTAGTTTTCATACCTGAGTTTTCTATCTAATCCCAACTCAGGCTAGGGAAGTGAATGTTGATAGTCTGCATGTTTAGTTTGGTTCAAAGGCTCAGGTGTGTCGCTTATGGTCAGACTTGGCTTTTCTGGACCGTTAGATTGAAGGTGAAAGAGGCGGAGGTAGTAGGAGCAGTGTTTCTCCAGCTTCTCGTAGTGTAGGGTAACGACGCATTCTTCTCGGGAGTCGAAGTCTAGAAGAGTTTCCATAACCAGTGGCTTAAGTCCATCAACTAGGATGCGAGATTTTGCAGAGTCTTTTGTCACCATGTAATCTTTTATGTGACCAAGTTCCATCCCGATTTTTTTACCACCTTTTCGTGCCAATAGTGTAAAGTAAGACCCTTGAAGTCTATCCAAAAGGGAATCTGAGATGGAAATTTTGACGAGATGATAGGTTCCCATCGCTGTATTATGATCATCCATCTACTAAACTGGTAGGATCTGTTTCGGAGAACCACTTGGAAGTCTTCCTCTTTCTAGAACTTAAACTGAAAACAGCTGTTTCCCATGTCTAAGCCTATAGTTTGACCTTCGAGATTCCATAATGCAGTTTATTCATTCCATGACCTTTGTTTCTTTAATCATGTTTGAGTAAATAAACTTGTTAGATTTATGTATTTGTAAGGCTTAGTGTCAAATTGATGAATAGATAGCTAGGGTTATTCATAAAATTCTACACAAGGATAGTTCCGCATGCTAGTTTTTAGAGTAGCTAGAATTTTAGGATAGTTGTGAGACACGACAGTGTAATAAATTACCTGAACTGAATCATGTTCAACTAAATACTTATTTGCAACAAGAGTTGATCTACAATTTTAGTTGAAATCATTGAATTAGATCTAATGCTTGTTTGATTCATTAAATTCGCAACAAGAGTTGGTATTTTATTAGAGTTAGACATCTAATAGTTTTCTACAACGAGATCTAGGTAACTTACTTTTGCTTTTGAGTTCTAGAATTGTTCTTAACAAACTAATGGAATCTATTGATTGTATTTTTGAATCACTTGTTTGATTTACCTAGATCAAGCACATTCTATTTCACAACATACTCCCTCCGTTTCAGAATAAGTGTCATTTTAGAGAAGTTTTTTTGTTACAAAATAAATGTCGTTTTTGACTTTCGATGCAAAATTTATTAATTTTATGCTGCAGATTATTTTTCTATTGGTTGAAATATGGTTAGGTGTATAGGTAATTGTGTTTTTATATAGAAAATATGCAAAATTAATTATTTTCTTAATCCGTGTGCAAAAACCTAAAGTGACACTTATAATGAAACAGAGGGAGTATCTATTTACTGCTTTGTTTTTTTTTTTGCCTACTTTCTGGCTTAGCTTAGCCTGAAACCATATGTATATTTTGTGATCTCTATTTCCTCTGAATTCGATCCCTAAGTACTAAAATGAACCTCTTGTTTGAGAGAGTGGCTTAACGTTAATTTGAGCATATCACAATATTTTATGCATTTTTTCTTATACGTGTAATCGAAACCATAAACGTAATTACTGAAGCGGATTTGAGATCCATCAGTAGGTAGATATATGTACTCGTATACTCCCATATTTTAAATATCTAATTTTATGTACTCTATTTTTTTAGTATAAATTTTCTAACTCTCATGTCGCAAAATGCTATATCAAACCATTACGAAAAAACAACAATCTACGAGTTATCCAAACACCAAAAAATGACTAATTCTACGATTTTTGTATAACCCAAAAATGAAATCATACGGTAAAGTTGTTGTGTTTATTGTTCTAACAGGATATAAATATCGTAAACAATTAACTATCTATCTAACCATAATCTTAACACACAAATAATACTCTTGCCAAGAGAGATCAGATATAATACTTAGGGATCGAATCCACAGAGAGCAGTGGCACACAATAAATTTCTTATTTCTAAAGAATAAGCTAGGTAATTATATATATTGGTAACAAGCAATCAGTTTAAGAAAATATTTCTTATCATGAGGTATAAATGCAATATGGAAATATGATAATAATGTAAATATGGAAATATGATGATAATGTAAATATGGTAATATGCTACTAAACTAACTAGATGTAAATGTAAGTATGCTAGATCTAAGGTTTCAACCTTAATTGATTATAGGGAATAGGAAGCACGAAAATGTAAATATTCTAGAACTCAAATATTAATTATTCTGACCCTTTTAACTTCAACTCTCGTATGCAAACAAAAGGAAATACCATCGATCGACGGCTAAGGCCTGATATCGTTCGATGGTGAAATCAAAAGGTGTGAACGGGATTTGATATGTTCACCAAGCTAATTAGACCAGCTCTCGCATGCGCCTAACAACCTTAGTTCAATGGAATCTATTCTGGCACAGAATCTACTCTCGTAGTCGTCCATGTCCTACTTTCGAGATCTTAGTTAGCTACTCTAGAATGCAAGCATTAAGCACAACTCAATTGATGGATATAAACCTAACCTAGCAATCTTAATTTTGGGCTAATCCATGATTGCTATCACACAACCCTAAATCTAGTTGATAACTACTCAGACATAGTCAAAGCAAGAACAATAGTCTCAATATAATGCACAGATAAAATATTGGGGTTCCAATACAAATCTTCCTAAGGAGTTATGAATCTTCTCCCCTAAAAACTCTAAAACTATAATAGAATACTAAACTCTATGCCCCCTCTTTTTTGTTTGTAATACATAAAGCATAAATATAAAACCCTAAAATCTAGGTCAAAACTCGTCCAGGACATCTTCGTCATTTGTCTCTAACTTGGGCTTGAAATCGGCTGTCTGTGATTTGGCTGTCGATCGATGGCAAGTGTGCAGCATAGATCAACCTCGGTCTTGTAACATCGGTCGACGCCAAGGTAGTGTCGTCGATCGACGACAATCTTGTACTTCGACTCTCTAACTGAACAACTACAGATTATTCTCTTCTAAATGCTTCAAAAGCTCCAAGTATCTCCATATATCTCCAAAACATACATGGACCTGTAAAGACCCTAAAACATAGCCTAGATACACATCATAGATCCTAAATAGAGCCTATAACATGGCCTAAAACTGGTAATAAATAGTCTATATCAACTCCCCCAGACTTAAAGACTTAACCTTTTGCTTTTCCTCAAGCAAAAAAAGTCTGTGAAAGAGGTTTTGAAAATCGAAGAGTCACATAGTGTCTAAGTATAATTGTCGCCCTACTTTGTTTCAACTACATCATACCAAGGCAATCACAGAAAAACTTTATATACCCTATCCTAGTATAGCAACCAAATCCATTCTACCAACAACTTAGCAAATACTAGTTTGACACACCCCTCTATTGATTTCCTTTTATTGCATAAAATAAAAGTGCAGGCTTTACCTTGGGAGTATCGATCAAATGACACATGGACTCTTACCCCTGCAAGTATCTGAGCACACATGTAGTCTTCTCTGATCCCTTTTCTCTCTCTCTCTCTCTCTCTCTCTCTCTCTCTCTCTTTCGAAGGTATCATTTTATTTTTTTAATTGACTGAGATATTTGGACAGGCTTTCATGAATCAAGCCCTAATGTTTTTTTGCCACCAGATCCTGTTCACTTCTTTTTGACCTTTATCTCTTTTCTAGGATCATATGAATCAAGCTTTAATGGTTTTAGCCACCAAATCATGTTTGACTTTTTTTTAATCTGAAGGGAATAGAGAGGAATCAGACGCACACAAACTTTTACCTTCCAGACTTGCAGAAGGAATCCAATCGAGTGTATACCAAATCCCAAAGCAAGCAATTAATGTTAGGATTAGTGTTGGAAATCAGCTTCTGATCCTTCAAACTTTCTAAGCAAGTGTGATATAGTGGCAGGATGACTCACTTTGTTATCTCCAGTAATCTCTGCAAACAACCTTCTAAGAATGGTGCTAAAGTGTGGCTAGTCAACAATAAATTCTTATCATAGTCCCCCTCTTGACTCAATAAAAACCTTTTGAAAAACTTATATATATATATAGTAAATAAGACTCGAAAACAAATAAATAACATTAGCGAACCTCCCCCAGACTTAAATTACATTGTCCCAGTGTAATCCACCCCGGATTGGTTAGGAAAAACTAAATCATAAGAAACAATTTAAGTAGAAAACTCGATACCTCTCTCTGTATCGGTCTATGGTAGTCATGTGTGGTCGATCGATTGTTGCAATCCATTGTCAACTAATGGTGCCTCTATGGTGTCGATCGATGGTGGACTCATACATTCTGTAAAAACAAAGTAAAACTCGAAATAAATAGTAGTATAAGTAAAAACTAAATAAAAACTTACTAAACAGTGGGTTGCCTCCCACTCAGCGCTTGGCTATAGTCGTAAGCTCGACGTTTTGAACTTTCTAACTAGAATGGAGGTGGATCAACACTTGGAAAACAAGTGTCTACATCTTCTTTGCTTTTCTGAAACCATGTACCAACAAAGCTTCTCATTGCCACATCTCCTCTGGCTTTCTCATTCTTTATGATCTCCTTAGCAACCTCCACTTAATGCATTCTCCTTTGTAGATTCTTGATACTGCACTGTAGCATTCTAAGTCTGGCAGCTGTAGTCTCTGATATATCCTCCAATTTCTGACATATATCTTCTTTAATTAGGCACTGAGAAAAACCAATCTCATTGAACCCGTCTTCTAATTGTTTTTCTGCTGCGGACTTCTGTCTGTCGACCTCAGCATCGATCGATGGCTTGATGATGCCTTCGATCGATGTCACTCTATCTGCTCCAATCGCATGCTGTCTTTGAGCAGTATCCAAACCTTGTTTCATCTCATCCATGGGTGTAGTCAAACCGATGAGGCACTTGTCTATTGGATAGTAGACATCATCAAGCCTCTTGTAGAAATCATCCAGTGACATCTCTTGGGTTTTGTCGATCTCATGCACAATCTCATCAATCTTTGCTCTGTTGTATGTCTCTTGTTTATGCATAGACATACCGATCTTTATTTCATGCTCTGGTAAACATATGTAGCTCTGCTCAAACATAGTAGCTCTCTCTAGAACTGCTCTGATGTCTGCTTCTTGCACAATCATGATTCTTCCGTCTATAGCTTTTGCATTACCATTCTCATCTCTGTAGATGACATACTTATCTTTCTTTTCCCAATGGAAAATTCTTCTGCCATCAGCATCATAAGCTCTCTTTCCATGCTCCATACGACCGTCGATCAATAGTGGGTTTATCCAGTCGATCGATCGTGAACTTCTTGATCCGTAGGGATTATAAGTACAAAACTAGTGTACCCCTGGAAAGGTGGTGTCGCTCGATGCATGCTGGCTGTCGTCGATCGATCTAGGATGTTCGGAAGTGTATAGATCATTACGGATCGTTCGTTCTTTTGCTCCTCAATGTCGATCGATGTATGTTTCTGTTGCACAAGGACATCTGCTACATCCTACTTAGATATGTTTAGAATTCTCCCATAAAGAGCTCGTGCACGTCCTTCTAGGTGTCTGAAAATTCCAAACTCATCCTGTCTAAGATAACCAATATTTGTATCTTCTGCTCAAAGTTCTTTTTCTGGTTTGCGTCTGATGTCATTCGATGTCCAGGAAATACCGTCGATCGAAGCTCGATTATCCAATTTCGCATTCATTACCCAGCCAGCTTCTTCTAGTGCTAGGCCGCGAGACTCAATCAGTTCTTCCTTCCTGTAATCTGAATTGTATTCTTCGTAAGCTTCACCGTATCCTCGGTATGCCTGATATGTGTCGATCGATGGTGTATGGTGACCGTCAATCGATGCTCGATAATCAGACTGTTGGCCGAAAAGGTTCCCAGCTTCATTGGCCATCGCAAGTATATCTGCCACATCTTCCTTCATGACATGCAAAATTCTGCCATCCATAGCTCTTGCATGACCATCTGGATCTCTCATAATACCAAACTCATCTGGTTGTAGATAAACATATTCCCTCTCGCGTTCTGCTGTTGACTCTAGTTCAGACTCTGAATTAATACCAGTATCGATCGATGGTGATTTATTACCATCGATCGACGTCGATTTCCCGAGTTCATGGGAAACATGGAAAACACCAGTCTCTTCCATAGCAATACATCGGTATTCGATTATCTTTTCTTCTCTATAATCTTCATCGTACTCGAGTTAGGCTGGGTTGTAATTGAGATCTGCATGGTGGGTGTTGATCATTTCTGAAAGGTGGGAGTCGACCGATAAAAAAGGGTGGGTGTCAACCGATTGTTGAACTGCAAGCTCGTCGATCGATTGTTTGGGCTGGGTATCGATCGATGATCCATCTTCCGACTCCTCATTGAACTCATAATTGCAGAATCATTTGGCCACAAGCTCTGCATCATTACACAATTCAATCAGAGTAGCTTTGTTCTTATTCTTAACAGGTTCCTAAAAAATATTTTGATCGATTAGAGATATATACAACCTGTTTAACTTTATATCGCAGATAGCTCCCACATTGGCCATGAATGCTCTCCCAATTAGTGGTGAAAAGTTTCAATCTATTTTGATGTCCATCACATGGAAGTCTACTGGGACTAGGGTGTTGTTAATCTGCACTGGAATATCTTTTACCATCTCTCTTGAGTTCACTCTTGAGCAGTATACAAATGTGAAAGAATCATTGGAGGGTTCCACTTTCAGATTCAGCTGATCTGCCATAGTCCTTGACATAATGCTCACTGATCCAGTATCACAGAGGGCATTGGGATATTCGTTGCCCTTGATGAAGCATGGAACGATGAACTTTCCAGGATCACTTTTCATCCTCAGACAAGTCCTCTACTTCATCTTTTCTCTGAGATGATTGAACATGATCTTTATATTATCATCTGTCTCCCTTGTTTCCCTGAAAAACATCCATAATCTATGAGTATAATAAGCTTCATCAAAAGAAATATCTAGAGGAATTTTGAAAACTCTTTTGGCGAAGCTATCCATCTCTTTTTCATTGGCTTCTCTGCGTTGATGTTTGGGGATCTTTTGCTTCCTCTTGGAGTGTCCCTCATCTTCTCCATCAAGATCCATAGCTTCAGACGTGTCTTTATTCTGTTCTGAAACCGTCACAGTTGGACGCACAATCAAACTTGCATTGATGTTTTGCAGTCGAACTGGTTTTCTCATCTGTCGATCGATGCTAAGGTCGCACTATCAATCGATGCCTTTATAACTCTGTCGATCTGTGGTCTGAATTTTGTGTCTATCGATGTTAGTCGATTCACACGAAGCCACTGATACTGCAAGATTCGCCGTCGATCGATGGTCATTGCTTGGTGTCGATCGACACCAATAAGAATTGCCGAATGACATAGAACTTTCCACATGAAAATCTACTTCTTGGAGCTTCTCTCTCTTAAATTACTGCAAAAATCATCATCAATCACTGCATTGACGTGGTGCTTCTGTCCAACCTCCATTTTCTCCTTGATCAGGCTCTCATGCCTCCTAATGGTTTCACTTGTTTGCTTCACTTGATTCTCTAACTTCTTCACATGGGTGCTGATATACAATGGATTTTACCTATGATATATATATAGTATATTTAGAGTCTTTTATATGCATTTGGTATTGTTTTAAAATATTTACAGGTCTATGTACTTATTAGAAACAATTGGAGCTTTTGGACTATTTTGGAGCAATTAGGATTGCCCAGCAGAAACTCAGAGTCGGACTCAGATTTATGAATATACCATCGATCGACGTCACACATTGTACGTCGATCGACGGTGAAGTCGGCAGAAAGATTGGCGAGGGCTTGAGAAATTACAAGTTTTATCCATAAGTTTCATTTATTGCAAGACAAGTCCCTGGCCGAAATTTAGACTATTTTTTAGGGTTTTCTATCTTTGTTAAGCAATAAGCTGAGTAGCCGGAAAATTACACCAGAGTTTTAGAGTTGGAGCACATTGATATATTTATTGGAGAGAATGATCTGATCATCATTACAGAGAAGATCTTGAACTCCTTATCTTTTTACTCAGTTTATTCTATGCAATTTATTCATACTTTATTCATGTCCTCTATTGTTATTTCTGAGTAGTTATATATTAGATTTAAGGTTATTCAATGGTAGTAAAGTAGTAATATATTGCTGATATTATAGAAATTGTTAGGCTAATCTTCTTAGTTCTTTGTTTAAGTTGCTCTTAATGCTAAGTTGAAATTGATCACCTTAACCTTAGAAATAAAGGTTCTATAGCGCAAGCAAGAGCTTGGTTATAACCTGAAATATATCTTAAACAATCTAAATAACTAGTAACAAACAAGAGTTTAATTAGAAGTTTAGAGAATCTATCAAACCGCGAAATCAGTACTGTTTAGAATGAGCATCGATCGACGCCATCTTATTGCCATCGATCGACGTTCAGCTGAGATGCGCGAGAGTGATCTCCTAAACCCTAAGGTTTAAAATCAGAACGATACTTAATAAAATCTTAGCAATCTATTAGTCTGCATTATTTAAATCTGCCTGGAAATTTTCCATAAGTTTAATCTCCTAAATTAATCTTCACAAACAAAATCAATCTTAAAAATCGCTTTTATTGTTATAATTCTCTAGCTTTACTTCGAAAACAATAAGTCTATTGTGAAATCCTAGAGTCTCTGTGGATTCGATCCCTAAGTACTACATTGAACTTCTTAATTGAGAGAGTAAGTGGGAATATAGGTTTAATTTGAAAGTGAGAAAAGTGAAATAAAACCCACATCAAATTTGGCGTCGTTGCCGGAGACTCTTTCTTATTCCCATTAGATTTCATTTAGAATATTGTCTAGATTTTTACTTTACTGTTTGCTAAATTTTTCTTTCCCTAAAACTTATGACACAAGTACTTAAAGGAGAGAATCTTGATTCTGGACAACAACCATCGATCGACGTTATTCCACAGCTGTCGGGCGACAACCTTCCATTACCATTGATTGATACCGATCATCCGGAAGCATGTAAATACGCCTTTACTGATTCTGATAATAAGAAAGTAGTCTTGATAGAACCAATGAACAATAAAATCAACAAAGAAATTCAACTAATTAATTACCAGGGAGCTGCGATTCCCAATCAAATCACTAAATCTCCAAAGAGTGAGATAAAGCTTGAATTGCCAATGCTCGAATACCTAAAACCCAGCAAGACCTATTCCAATAGGTATCCAATTTGACTATCCTATAACCATAATGAAAGCCCTGAGCTTGATATCGATTTCCTCATTATGGCGCACGAAAACCAGTTTAGTTGTTCTCCTACTGAACACACGAACGATCACATCGAGATGCTAGAAGTAAATGGTGAACGACGATTTCCATCGCTGCAAACTTTTTCGTTTTTCGCTAGATGGTGATGCCAGGAGGTGACTAAACCAGCTACCACCAGGATCCCTGACTTGTTGGGAAGATATTAGAAGCGCTTTCATAAATCACTTCTTTGACGAGGAGAGATACTAGGAAGCAAGAAAGGAAATATCCTATTTCGTTCAAGATAGACGCAAATCTTTTAGAAACTCCTAGACTATGTTTAAGAGCTACCAATTTTTGTGTCTGCACCATGGATTCTCAGAACCCCAACTCATCAACACTTTCTATAGAGGACTAAACCTAGACTATCAAACCATCCTTGATACAGCCAGTGAGGGGAACTTCGGCACCCGAAGCCCTGCAAATGCTAAAAGGCTGATACAAAACATAGCTTTAGGTAAAGCTTTCGAAAAGTGAGACACCGAAAGGAAGGAACCACCATTGTTCGCAGAGGAGAAGCACTCGATCCAAGTTAGAGAAACTCTGGCATCAGTTGCAGCCCTTCGGGACGGAAATAACTTATCTCAACACTATGGTGAGGGCAATGCTGCCCCTTCCAACTTCGAAAAATGAGTTGAGTTCTCTGATGTGATGAATGTGGACGATCTTCGATTTAAGGGAAGCGCTGGAAATTTCACAAGCAACTACGATGCCACTGCGAACAGATACGAAAAAAGTTCAAAGTCGAGAATGAATCAAGTCTTCACAGGGAACCGTAGCATAGCCGCCGACCTCAATGAGAAATTAGACCTTATATACTCAGAGATGAAAGAAAATTTTGAAACTCTGAGCAAACACATTAAAAGAATTGACACCTAAATGGTGAACAACGCTATGTCCATCAGGAGAGATGACGGATTTTTACCTGGTAAAACAGACGCTAACCCCAGGAGCCATTGCAGTGTCGCAGCTCTACGAAGCGGTCGACAACTCACCCCTAGCATTAAAGAGAGTATCACCATCGATGAATTCGTGAAAATCGCAACGAACAAAAATGAAAATGAAAAATCGCATCCCATCCCGCTCGAAATATACGAGAAGGACCCCGATATCCTCCCTGACACTGATTTACTAGAAAAAATTACGACTGTGAGGAATTAATTGATGAAACTAATGGAAAGGACACATGCGTAGGAGACATCAATCGACAACCCTTACTGGACATCTATCGATACTCCTAGACTACAATCGATCGACGTTCTGATCCGAGAATTGATCGACGCTCTAACCTAGGACAAACCGAACCGGTTAGGACAAATGTCTACCATGCGAAAGCCCCCTTTCCTCCGAAAAACGCTAAGCAGAAGAAGAAGCAGCTAGACAAAGCAATATGCAAGAAAGCGTTTGACAAAATAAACATTGAGATGCCACTACGCGATGCCATTCACATCTCGTATTCCATTAAGCAGTACGTGAAAGATGCGGCATCGCGGGGATTCCATGAATCAGAACACTGCGTGAAATCATTCAAAGAAAACTCCAATTAAACTCCATGATCCCAGTAGTTTAGTTTTAGACTGCACTATTAGCGACGAGAGATTTCAAAAATCCCTCTGTAATTTAGGCTCTAGTGTAAACATGATGCCTTACTCCGTTGCAGACACTCTCCGGGTAGCACAATTTCAACCTACCAGGATCACTCTCATTTTAGCTGATAGATCCACTAGAATCTCTGAGGGTGTACTTAAGGACGTACCCGTACGCATTAATATCTGTGATATACCTGCAGATTTCATAGTGCTTAAATATGAGCGAGAACCCGATTATCTTAGGAAGACCTTTCCTGCCCACCGCCGGAGCGATCATTGTCAGAGGAGGATATATGTGCCTCAACATCGGGAAGATACAGATGGTTTTTGACATGGAAAAGATAATAAAACAACCTTTGATCGACAGTCAAACCTACCATATCGATCACCTTTCTAATCTAGTAGAAGAATCTTTCATAGATATGTGCTCGAACAAACCTTTAGAGAAAGTAATCACATCTCCTGAAGGCGTCATCTCTACGTTAGAAGATCGCACTAGAGAGTATACAAGGTAAATGGACGCTACAGAGGAAATTTTCAATATCGATATTGAAGAACTCGATCTTTCGACCCCCTTCGATCGACACCCCGACGTCCCCATCGATCGACAGCGTATTGCGACCGACGACTGGAGCAAAGCTAGAACACCTAAAATCAAACTTAAACCACTTCCAACTGGCCTTAAATATGCTTTTCTTTACGACAACTCCTATTATGTCATCATAAATGCAGACTTGAGTAGCAGACAGAAATCACTATTGCAAAATAAACTGCGAAAGCACCGTAAAGCTCTCGGATATTCGTTAAATGATATCCCGGGAATTTCTCCCGATTTATGTATTCATAGGATACACTTGATGATGAATCAAAAACATTTATCGAGCATCAGAGGAGATTGAACCCCAATCTGAAGGAAGTACTTAAAAAGGAAATCATGAAACTTCTAGAAGCAGGCATGATATATCCGATCTCAGATAACAATTGTTGGGGTCAAAATCGGTTACGATGGAATCAACATTGGAAACCTAACGGGAAAATGTGTTCTTGCTGAATCTGACTCGGAAAAAGGGAAACAACAAAAATCGAGGTCAAATCTTGACTGACCACATAGGAGCAGTCTGCGCAAATGAGCTATCAGGAAGAGTTTGTCCAAGGACCTCAGGTAAACGTATCTCCGAACGGCAATATGACGAAACGACTAGAAGACTCGATCATCCGACTCCCCGAACGGAGAAGATGGCTGAGCAAGACGTCCAGGTTGTTGAATGGGCAAATAAAGACACATGGGTCGACCAACTCGCCCGTACGGCGAATTGGATGCCACAGACCAACCAAATCGCCCATACAACGAGTTGGACTGTCCAACTCGCCATACATGCGAGTTGGATGGCACGGACTAACCAACTCGCCCGTACGGCGATTTGGACGGTACGGACCATACAACTCGCCCATACGACGAGTTGGACATAACAGACCAACCAACTCACCCATACGGTGAGTTGGACGGCACAGGCCGACCAACTCGCCCTACAGTCGAGTTGGACAGCACGGACCAACCAACTTGCGCGTACGGCGAGTTGAACTTAACAGACCAACCAAATCGCCCGTACGGCGACTTGGACTGTCCAACTTGCCATACGGGTGAGTTGGGTGGCATGAAACGACCAACTCGCCTGTACTGCGAGTTGGACAAGGCCAAATCGCCATACGGGCGAGTTCGACGGCACGAACTAACCAACTCACCCATACAACTAGTTGGACTGTTCAACTCGCCATACATGCTAGTTGGATGGCACGGACTAACCAACTCGCCCGTACGGCGATTTGGACGGCACGGACCATACAACTCGCCCATACGACGAGTTGGACATAACAGACCAACCAACTCACCCGTACGGTGAGTTGGATGGCACAGGCCGACCAACTCACCCTACAGTCGAGTTGGACAGCACGGACCAACCAACTCGCGCGTACGGCGAGTTGAACTTAACGGACCAACCAAATCGCCCGTACGGCGACTTGGACTGTCCAACTTGCCATACGGGTGAGTGGGTGGCATGAAACGACCAACTCGCCCGTACTGTGAGTTGGACAAGGCCAAATCGCCATACGGGCGAGTTGGACGGCACGAACTAACCAACTCACCCATACGGCGTTCCTAATTCAAGAAAAATCGACAGTGCAAATTTCGGTTCCAACAGTTTGCGCTACAAGGAGGGGGGGGGGGGGGGTACGGATAATTCTAACTCTCAGCCATCAACGCTCAATCAAAACATGTTAGATCTCAAAAACCAACAGTCTCGTGACGAGAACGTCGAAAACACTCCAACGACGAACGTCACTGCAGTCAACGCCGACGCAAACACCGTGAAGAAGATGTTCTCGACTTTTGAGAAGAAGTCGACAGAACATGATAAGGTCATGAATTCCCTCGCTAAACAGGTTAAAACCCTCACATCAAGGAACATGGCCATCTTTCCGCGGGGAACAACCCGAATCCGTGGAAGAAAACTCAACTTCGCAACGCCTTTGGACCGGTCTGATAACGCGCAAGGCAAACCGACTCGACAAAACCCTGATGAAGTGACCTCTGCGCCAACAAGGAAAAATCTGGGAGACCTTCCTCCTATCGAGGAAGATAAAGGAGAAGAAGTTGAACAGGTCGACGTGGAATCTAGCAGCCAGTTCGAACCTACGGACGAAAACGCAGACATACATCTGCGCCACACAAGGAGCCGAGCAGCTCGGGACGAATCCTAGTTCGACAACCCTATGAAAAAAAACTATCTTCTTGAAAGAACAGGAAGATCTGGCCGAGGAGCAAACTCGGAGCACTCGCAGAAAACGCCGACAAAGTCGGAAATTGGCTAGCAAGAGTTCCGAAATCCACGATCTCCGTGAGGGTCTCATGAAAACAGTGGCCGAGTTCAGGGCGGTGAAGTCCCAAATCAACCACGCTACTAGCACCGCACCGGAAATCGATCTACTGCTCGAAGAATCTCGTAAAACACCCTTTACTACTCGTATCACCAAAACTAGGGATTCGGATCCTGGGAAGGTCAAAGTGATGCCATACGACGGAACTACTGATCCTAAGGCACAGCTACAAGCTTTTCAGGTCGCGATGGGTAGAGCCGGATTCAGAGAAAATGAGAGAGAGGCTGGTGAATGCTGCCTCTTCGTAGAAAACCTCCACAGAGCAGTGCTAGAATGGTTTTCTCGCCTCAGGTGAAACTCCATTGGAAGCTTCCGCCAGCTCGCCACAGAATTCCTCAAACAATACTCGATGTTCATAGATCGAGAAACCTCCGACGTGGACCTTTGGAGCTTGTCCCAGGGAGAGGACGAAACGTTCCGCGACTTCCTAAAACGGTTCAAAACCGTCATGGCTAGAGTCAGCGGGATAAGAGACAAAGTCACGACAGACGCACTTCGAAAAACGCTCTGGTTCAAGTCAAAGTTTATGAAGTGGATAACTTTGGAAAAGCCGTGTTTGATCCAAGACGCACTTCACAAAGCCACAGATTACATTATCATCGAAGAAGAGACGAGGGTCTTGTCCCAGAAATGGAAGCCAACAAAGAATGCGTCGAAGTATCAGGGGTTGGATCAAAAATTAAAAAAGAAAAACCCTCGCAACGACAGAAACGTCCATCACGGAGACGAAGAAATGAAGGGAGTGCATAGCTACACAATTAACTCTGGATCGAAGCAAGGACAGATGACGGGTAATACGTGGACCCAAAATCCAAATTACTACGAAAATGCTTTCTGCGACTTTCACCAAACGCGCGGACACTCGACCATTAACTGTAAAGTTCTCGGCGCAAGATTGGCTGCGAAGCTTCTCTCCGGAGAACTCTCAGAAGTCTCCAGCGTGAAGGATCTCATCCGCGACTCAGATCGCCCCCCCCCCCCCCCCCCAAAAAAAAACAAAAAACGACAGAACTCCTCAAACGGAGAAATCTTCCCAAGGGGACCAATCGGGAGAAAAGCGCGGAAGAAGGCAAAATGATAAGGGCAACGACAGAAACCGTCGCAGGGTAAACATGATCATCGGCGGATCACAATTCTGCAGCGACACCGTCTCGGCCATCAAAGCTTATCAGCGCAAAGCCGAGACAAGCACAAATTCGACAATCAGGCACACGATCAATGACAATCCAAAAGGAGCAATCACTTTCGACGAAGAAGAAGCCGGAGGAATCGATCACCACACTGCGACCCACTCGTAATCGATCTCGTGATAAGAGATCTTGAGGTAGCCAGGGTTCTCATAGACACCGTAATCACAATCAACGTCATCTTTCGCGACAAAGCCGCTAACAGGTTTATCTGGCACGACATCAATGACCCTCAGATCTATCAAATTACCTGTGGCGGCAAAAGAAGTCACCAAGATCGTCGATTTCACGGTCGTCGACCACCCAACCATGTACAACGTCATCATGGGCACGCCTTGGCTAAACGCCATGAAAGCATTCCCAAAAATTTACCACTTAGGCATTAAATTCCCAACTCACAACGGGATTGCCGTAATTTGGGGCTGCCAAAAGCAATCGAGATGCTGCTTCCTGGCCGAACACAAGCTAAGATGAATCACGAACAATGCGATGACAAATGCCAAGCGACCGAGGATAGCCCAGGCATCAGCCGAAAGTTATTTGGGCAAGGACGACCCTGAACCGTCGATTCTAGCAACGGCCAGCGAACAACCAGTTCCAGTGCCCGACGCATCCATCCCATCAAAGAATACAAGTATAATAGAAGGCATCGACTCAGCAACTGACGCAGTCGACACAAACACAATGGCCGAGTAAACAGACACGCCCAAACAAACAGAACTACGAGATGGCTTGATCCTCGAAAGAGGTACGTAGGCAGCTCGTCAAAATACGAGTTCAGCTATCCCTCTCTCTAAAAGGGGGGGGGGAGTGGGTACATATACGAAAACTCGTATATTTCCACATTCAGAAATAAAAAAATTTGAATTGTACTCGGGATTTTTAAAACTTTCTCGACAATAAAGACTTATTTATAAGTTCGTAAATTGTCTATCATCCCGCAAAGAAACACTATGTTATACATCCCTACACGAGCAAAACGATTATCGCACCATCCCAGAAAAGGAAAATCGCAAAAAATAATTCTGCCTCGAAACGGATCAACTCCACACCATCCTATCTCAGTCGAATCATCGATTCCTGATCAAAGCACGAGATCTTGTTTCCATATGCTCAAAGCATTACTTACGCAAAGGGAGTTTTCAAAAATATAGGCGAGACGTCAACTGAATTTTCGAGAATACACCCCCAATCCATTCACAACTACAAAACACTGGGCAATTGGCTCCGCCGAGCACTTTATCCATCCTACAAACGAACCCAGGTTCGTCCTAAGGACAGATTCTCTCACATCCGACTAGGATAAACAGCGCGCTATAAAAGAAATCCGAAATTTTGGTCATCACTTTCGGGAGACTTATAAATTTTCCCTTAAGAGATGCTCGACTTCGACCAGACAAGTCATATATTTCGAGAACCTATCGCGGACTTTAAATCGGAATGGAGTCAGGTTACAATCAAAACAGGCAAAACGAAATCCGATTAGTCATCACAAAGCCTTAAACCGAATGTAAACCTAGGTCTTTCCCTAAACCCAGCACACTGGTCTCTAACATCTCAAGACATGATATCAAAAAGATACGAGATCCTAAAAGCATGTCTCTTCGTCCGTATCTAAACGTTCCCGAAACTTTGAAAACTCCTCGAACGTCTTGCAAGAATAGCGAATAGGGCGATCCACAAAAAAAGGGAGGAAGTCGGATGACAGCTCGAGTTTTCTTTCTACATTAAACAAATCTCAAACATCTAAAAACACCCATTCATCATAAACAAGCACTGTTTAGCTGACAAACGGCCAGTTCAAGGCCACACTCGGCCAGTTCCGCTACATACGACCATATTTGGCCAACAAACAAACAAGACAAAAAAGTGCAATAATATATAAGAGAGCATTCTTGAAACAGTCGCAACCTCGCGATTAATCATCAAAATCGAAATGACCGGTCATCGATCTACCAAGCGAATAGTCGTTGACTTCCAGAGGAGCCGCCGGCTGATTTACCTCACCCATCTCATCGGCATTCCCCACCTCAGCCTCCACTGTGTCAGGAGAAAGAGGAATCAGGTCCCATTGTTCCCAAATCCTCACTTCGGCCTGAGGATTTGAAAAGTCCATATCCCTCTCGTTCATACCCCCGGTCTGCCTCGCATATTCCGCACCGAACGAATAACCAGAACCCTGCGTGAGGTATAGTCCGCCCACAGCACCGCGACATTCGCGATAGTCTCCAAAGTCCTTATAGCCCTTCATAAGTTCCTAGAATTGGTACGAGAATTTTCGCGACGAGTCTTCATGATTTTAGCCATTTCCCTCATCCCTCGCCTATAAGCGCGACGAACCTGAGTCGCGACCGAATCCCTCTCGCGGCGATGAGAACTTTCCAATTCATCTCTTAGACAAGCAATCTCATTATTTGCTGCCTCAACCTTAAACTGGGCCATACGTGCTTCATGGCAGCTCGCATCAAGTGCTCGGTTCATCATAAGGAGGCCCTGCCAAGTATCTCGAAGTCAGAAAATATCATCCTCAAAAGAAAATGACAAGAACTTACCCCCGTTGACCATCCTCGATGCCTAGGTAAACTCTGGGGTCACACTAGACCCACCTGCGCCCGTAGGATAGTCAAAACCAAGCAGCTCGTCGAAATCGCCACGGTCCCCACCTACTTGACTATTTAGGTAGTCTATTAGTAGATTGTCGGAGGAGCACCGCTCGTTAGCCGCTTCATTCTCGACAACGAAGTGTTGGTCCTTCCGAGCCTTTGGTCTTTCTTCTCTTGTTTGAACCGCGCATGGAACAAATCCATCCATGGATGCCTCTGATCCTTCCTCAACCGGCAGATCTGGCTGGTACCGAGAGCAGTGGAGAGCAACAACATGACGGGCCCTCTTTGGGATAAACATTGCCCAAAAACACGGGCGACCGCGAAGCAAGTCTCGGATGGTATCCAGACCTTCCGGACTCGGAGGGAAAAGATTGGCCTCTGAAAATAAAATGTAAGCGACACGTATTAGAGATCGAACTCCACAGAAAGAAAAAAAAAGGTAATGAAAAGAGAAAAGGGGGCTACACTTGATCAAGGATACCTTTCAAACCCCATATAGTCCTAAAGACGGAGAGGCCGCTTTCTTCTACAGACGCATCGTCAATGGAGACAAAAAAGAAGTGCTTCCGCCATTCATGGTAGTTTGACACGAATTCCCTTATGATCATCATCCCTGACCGGAGCCTCAACTGAATTATGGATGATTTCTCGACTGGTTTAAGCAAAGCGTCGAGGTGTTTGGCATCGAGAGTTAAGCCCAACTCGTAACTCAGCACGAGAATCCCGACAATATGCTGCAAACCACACGGGTTTATTTGACTAATCGATATCTTGGGAACAATCGAGAAGTTGCACCATGACCTCGGGATAGGAAACCAGAAATGGCATTGCAACAGGAACACCTCATAAAACATGAAGTAACCCTCATGCGGAAACTCAGAAACCTCTCATGCCTCCGGAAGACAAAACTCGACCGATTCAGGAACTCGTCAATGGCTTCGGATGTTATCCAGCCCATTCGGATAGATTTTGTTGGGGCAACCCTTTACGGAGTTGGCACGAAACAGAGGCAAGGCCCACGTACCAGGTCTGGGGGTTTCACGTCTCCCCTGGCCACCCAGTACGCTTCGGCTTCTTTAAGATCAACTGAGTAAGCTGAGAATTCCACTATAAGCACAGCATCATTGTGCTGCGAGCTGGAACAATCGGGGACAGAACGGTCATCATGAGACTTTGAGGAAACCTCTCTCCCCGAAGACATAGCTTTCTTTTTACCAAAGGAATGAAAGAGAGGAGAAAATATTTGGATTCTTATAAAAGTGTGTGGAAATGTGCAAATGAAGAATTTGTAAAACCACTCCACATACTTATATAAGAAAGGATTCACTATTTCACCTCCAAGCTTCAGACGTCTGATTCCGCCTAATTCATCCAATATGCATAAAACCGCTCGCAATAACTTCACAGTTCTGACGAGCTGGGGGCTAACTGTTGGGGTCAAAATCGGTTACGACGGAATCAACGTCGGAAACCTACCGGGAAACTGACTCGGAAAAAGGGAAACAACCAAAATCGAGGTCAAATCTTGACTGGCCAAAAAGTAGCGGTCTACGCAAACGTGCCATCAGAAAGAGTTTGTCCAAAGACCTCGGGTAAATGTATCCCCGAATGGCAATATGACGAAACGACTAGAAGACTCGATCATCCAACTCCCCAAACAGAGAAGATGGCCGAGCAAGACGTCCAGCTTGTCGAATGGGCAAATCAAGGCACATGGGTCAACCAACTCACCCGTAAGGTGAGTTGGATGGCACAGACCAACCAACTCGCCCGTGCGACTGGGACGGAACAAAACAACCAGCTCGCCCGTACGGCGAGTTGGACGGAACGGACCAACCAACTCGCCCGTACGGCAAGTTGGAGTGTCCAACTTGCCATACGGGCGAGTTGGATGGCACGACACGACCAACTAGCCCGTACGGTGAGCTGAACGGCACAAACCAACCAACTTGCCCGTACGGAGAGTTGGAAAAGGCTAACTCGCCGTACGAGAGAGTTGGTAGACACGACACGACCACCAAATCGCCCGTACGGCGAGTTGGACAAGGCCAACTCACCGAACGGGCGAGTTAATGTCCAACTTGCCATACGGGCGAGTTGGATGGCACGACACGACCAACTAGCCCGTACGGCGATTTGGACAGCACAAACCAACCAACTTGCCCGTACGGAAAGTTGGAAAAGGCTAACTCGCTGTACAAGCGAGTTGGTAGACACAACACGACCACCAAATCGCCAGTTCGGCGAGTTGGCCTTGATGGCGCGAGCAATTCGACCCACTCGTTCGGAAAGTTGGATCAAATCAATCCAGTTTCACCTTGTCCTCGTTAAACTCCCTCTTTCGATACTTGATCGAACTTATCTTTGTTCCGTCTCTATCGGGATTGACATTGGAACTTTACCGAAAGAACTCGTTTTCTCTAGAAACGATCGGGTCGATCGTATGAGACGATAACAGTTATCTAAACACCTAGAGTCACACGCCCCATACGAAAGATCCTAACTCTCGGACGACATCGTCTTAGCAATGCTCTTTCGATAAAATTGTAGAAACGCCTAAGTTAGTCGGCCCAACGAGGTCTAAAGATCGGCTAAAGGCCCACTCGTGATTTTATCTAAAATCAAGCCAAAACTTTGTGACGGTTTATCTTTTATTTTATAAGAAGGTTGAAATGTTTAGTTTCCGAAGAGAATCATAAAGATCGAGGAAAAAAGGAATATTTCCAAGAAGCGATAAATTCGACCGAGGGCAGAAGGGGAAAGAGAAAATCGCCTCTAGAGGAGTATATAAGGACTTGAAGGTTGATGATGCAGAGGACACACAAAAATATTCACTCAGAGAAAACATAGCTTAGCACTTAGAGCATTTAGGCAACTTTCCGTTTTTGTTATCCGAGTTGCCACTCAACTAGGGTTTTGTAGTCTTTGGTTATTAGAACTAGGGATCTCGTCGACAGCTCTCATAGCCGAGGCTCCTATCCTGTTGTAAACTCTCATACGAAAATTCGGAATAAGACATCTATTTACTCTCTTTTCGATTCTTACTTTGTTTCTCAATATTTACTTCGTATTCTGACTGATTGGCGTGTGATTTAGCAGATATCTGGGACCTCTGGGAAACTAGGGTTTACCCTGCATTCCTAATTCAACGGAAATCGACAATGCGAATTTCGGTTCCCAGAGCAACTGGGTCAGCCCGGTTCATGTTGTCCCTAAGATAGAAGGAATGACCATGGTAAAGAATGACAAAAATGAATTACTAGAACTGTCACTAGACACAGAATATGTATCGGTTACGGGAAACTAAATGCTGCTACAGGAAACTAAAGGCTGCTACACAAAAATATCATTTCCCTTTACCCTTTATCGATCAGATGTTAGAAAGGCTTGCTAGCCACGAATACTATTGTTTTCTCGATGGGTATTCCAAATTTTTCCAGATCCCCATACATCCAGACGACCAAGAAAAGACCACCTTTACTTGTCCCTATGGAACATTCGCATACCGCAGGATGCCATTCGGACTCTGTAACACACCTGTGAGTTTTCAAAGATGCATGATGTCAATATTCACCGATATGATCGAGGACTTCATGGAGGTTTTCATGGACGACTTCTCAGTGTACGGCCCAAATTTCAAAACTAGTCTCGATAACCTGTATAAGGTACTAGCTTGATGCGAAAAGAAAAATCTGGTTTGAACTGGGGAAAATGCC
The DNA here is from genome assembly GCA_905132885.1 of Moricandia moricandioides. Lineage (NCBI taxonomy): Eukaryota > Viridiplantae > Streptophyta > Magnoliopsida > Brassicales > Brassicaceae > Moricandia > Moricandia moricandioides. The sequence goes on from CAJHQQ010001382.1 coordinate 89,268, forward strand.
ATTTCATGGTTGACAACGGAATTGTCTTGGGACACAAGGTCTCAGCAGCCAGAATTGAAGTGGAAAAGGCAAATATTAACATAATGACTGGACTGCCACCACCCACTAATGTCAAACACGTTAGAAGTTTTCTAGGACATGTTTGATTCTATAGGCGATTCATAAAAGATTTTAGCAAAATTGCTAGACCCCTCACTGCACTTCTATGCAAAGAGGTGAAATTCGATTTTACGCCTGAATGTCGAGAAGCCTTTAAAGCAATCAAATCAGCGCTCGTATCCGCCCCTATTTTCCAAGCACCGGATTGGGATCTACCATTCGAAATTATGTGCGACGCCAGCGATTTCACTGTAGGCGCAGTACTTTGACAAATGAAAGACAAAAAGTTGCATGTTATATACTACACTAGCAAAACTCTAGATGAAGCGCAACACAATTATGCGACAACATAAAAAGAGTTATTGGCTGTGGTGTTCGCCTTCAAAAATTTTAGATCCTATCTAGTCGGTTCAAAAGTAGTAGTTCTTACGGACCACACGGCATTGAAATATTTAATGAACAAAAAAGACGCTAAGCCGAGACTTTTACGATGGATTCTACTTCTCCAAGAATTCGACATAAAAGTCAAAGATAAGAAAGGAGTAGAAAATGGAGTCGCGGATCACTTATCACGAATAAGAATCGATGACGACATCCCTATAGATGATTTCTTACCTACAAAAAACGTTTATCTCGGAGAATCAACTTTCGCTGGCAGAGTTAGTTCGTCACATGAAATGGAATCAATCGTTACTATGCTAAGCCCATCGAACGACTACATCCATAAAATATCGATCGATGTTACCCATACACCATCGATTGACAATACACTCGAGAAAGGCGATAAATTAATCATTCCAATAAACATCAAACTCAGTTGTAATCCTTTGACTCCAAATGATGATTCTCCCAGAGGCAGAAGTTTCAATCGGGGGGTGTGTACACTAAACACCACAGATAAATCTTCGTACACAGATATAGTAAACTATCTTGCGGCCGAAGTAGAACCCGAACTCTTCAAAGGATATCTTAAAAAGAAATATTTGAGAGAAATCCAGAGATATCACTGGGATGAACCTTATCTTTACAAACAATGCTCTGACGGCATATATAGATGATGTGGGGTTTTTATTTTACTTTCAAATTAACCCTATTTCCCATTTTACTCTCTTAAATAAGAGGTTAACTGTAGTACTTACGGATCAAATCCACAGAGACTTTAAGATTGCACAATAGACTATTTGTTTTCAAATTAAAGCTATACAATAACATTGATTTAGTAAGAAGTGATTCAAGGACTGATTGATTGGTTTGTAAAGACTTATGGGAAAGAATAGACTTAGGGAAAATTCTCAGGTAAGCTAAATTATGCAGATCAATATATTGCTAAGGGGTTTATTAAGTACCGTTCTCGAACTCAAACACTGGGATTTATGGGATCACTCTCGTGAATCTCAACTGAGTATAGATCGATGGCCACTATGCGGTGTCGATCGATTCTACTTCTTAACAGATACGATCTTTATGTTTGATATGTTCTCTAAACTCCTAATTCAACTCTCATTTGTTACTAGGGTTTTAGACTATTTAAAATAAGTTTCAGGGTTATAACCAGGCTCTTGCTTGCGCTACTAATTCTTATAATCTAGGGTTGAAGTGATCAAATTCAACTCCGCATTAAGACCAACTTAAACAAAGAAGTAGATTATTACCCTAACAATTCTATGTGATTAACAATTCATAGCCACCTTTGAAGAACCTTAAATCTAAAAGCAAACTACTCAGACATGATTATGAGAAAAATAATAAATAACTGAATGAATTGCATAATATACTAAAATAAGAGATAAAGGGAGTTCAAGATCTTCTCTGTAAAGGTGTTCATATCTCTCTCTCCAATCCTTATCTCTTCTCTTCTTACAAGTAAAACGTAGCTGTCAACAACGGCTTAACAGAACATAAAATAGGTCAAAACACGTCCAAGGGTATTTTGGTACTTTGTGGAGGCTTATGGGCTACAGTTGGTCTCGAAACAATTTGGTCCTGAGTTCTGGAATCACCATCAATCGACATTAAGGCTGTGACGTCAATCGACGGTCCTTCATCTTCTCGACAGCTTCCTCTCGCGAGGCAGACATACCACTATTCAGTAAAACATGCATAACTTTAGGTCTAAGCATCAGATAAACCTCAAACCAGCAGCATTGGAAAGATAAATCAACTGTCTATCTTTTATAAAACTCTCAGCTCAATCGCACGGTGGGAAGGTCTCCATAAATAGAAAAACATATGACATGTCTGCGCAGGTCTGTATCTCTAAAAGCTCCAGAATCACCAAAGTTCTCTAGAACTTACCTGAACCTGAAAATAGTCTAAAACATACTCCAAAAATATGTAATACACTCTAAATATAGCTGATATCATGGCACAATAGTGGTAAATACCATGCACTATCAACTCCCCCAGACTTAATCTTTTGCTTGTCCTCGAGTAAACAAAGCCTGTGAAAGAGGTTTTGAAAAGCGGAGACTCACATAATGTCTAAGTATAACTATCACCCTATTTTGTTGCAACCACATCCTATCAAGTCAATCACAGAGAAACTTTATATACTTTATCCTAATATAGCAACCAAATCCATTCAACCAACAACTTAGCAAATACTAGTCTGACTCACCCCTCTTCTGATTTCATTTCTTCGCATAAAATAAAAGTGCATGCTTTACCTTGGGAGTATCGATCAAATGACACATGGAATCTTACCCCTGCAAGTATCTGAGTACACGGGTAATCTTCTCTGATCCCTTTCCTGTCTCTCTTCTCACTTCTTCTCAGTCAATGTCTCCCTTCTTTTGAGGATATCATTTTACTTTATTTTAATTAACTGAGATATTTGGATAGGTTTCCATAAATCAAGCCCTAATGGTTTTTGTCACCTGATCATGTTTACTTCTTTTTGACCTTTATCTCTTTTTGGAATCATATGAAGCAAGCTTTAATTGTTGTAGCCACCAAATCATGTTCGAATCCTTTTTTATATGTGAAGGGGAGAGAGATGGGAATTAGAAGCACACAATTTTTTTCCTTCCAGACTTGCAGAAGCAATCTTATCCAGTGTATAACGAATCCCAAAGCAAGCTAATAATTTGATGATTAGTGTTGAAAATCATCTTCGGTTCCTTCAACTTTCTAAGCAAGTGTCATATAGTGGCAGAATGATCCACTTTGGTATCTCTAGTAACCTCTGCAAACAACCTTATAAGAATGGTGCTAAAGTGTAGTTAGTCAACAATAAATCTTGATCATAGTCTCATTCTTGACTCAATAAAAACTTTTTGAAAAACTTATATATATAGTAAATAAAACTCAATAACAATAAATAGCAATTGTGAACTTTTCCAATACTTAAATTACACTGTCCCAAGTGTAATCCGTCCCGGATTGGTTAAGAATCAGAAGTAATAGTTTAAATAGAAAACGCGATACCTCTTTGTCATGGTCACCATCGATCGATGGTACCCAAGGGGTATCGACCGTTTCTCGACGGACAGCATGAACCCGTCTGCAAGTAACTGTAAAAAGTGTCTATAATCTCCATAATCTGATCATCTCTCTTTTTTTTAGCACTATAAGACACTCAAAAAAAATCATGTTAAAATACCAAACAGTCATAATAATAAACATAAGTTCAAAATCCAACAAAGTAAACAAAATAAAATAATGTTTCTGAAAAGGGGTTGTGTCGGGCTTATATAGTCTTGACACTCGATCGTCGATCGGTGGTCCTATAGGGGTATCGATCGATGGTCTGTTTTGTGCCTCCTACTTCACTTTGAAAATTGAATGCATTATTAATAGTTAGTTTTTGTTGTTTTTTTACTGATTACTAGTGGGTTGCCTCCCACTTGCGCTTGTTTAACGTCTCTAGCTTGAAAGAAAATGGGGCTTATCAATCGGGGTTTGGCATCTCCAGACGCATGGTTTGAGAACGCGGAATTTCAGCCTTAGCACAATAATGTTTTACTCTTTGCCCATTCACTGTGAAATCCTCCCCTTTCGAGTTAATTAGAACTATTGTTCCATATGATGTAACTTCTCTCACTGGGAAGGGTCCTGACCAACGAGAATGCAGTTTCTCGGGAAATAGAGTCAACCGAGAGTTGTACAAAAGTACTTGATCGTTAGGTTCAAAATGCCTAGAAATAATTTTATTTGTACAATTTCGAGTTCTCGTAGGCATGCTACCTGATTTCATCTAGCTCGTTCAGCTTGATTAATCTCCTTTCCGTCGCGGGCTTAGCATCAAAATTTGTACTTTTGATGGCCCATTCTGCTTTATGCGCTAATTCTGCAGGGATATGGCATGCGTTTCCATAGAGTAGGTGAAATGAGGTAGTTCCTAATGGTGTTTTAAATGCTTTTCGGTAATCCCAAAGCACATCATCCAGTTTTAGAGACCAATCCCTTCGGGTTGATCCTATAGTCTTTTCTAAGATTTCTTTGATTTTACGGTTGGATACTTCTACTTGTCTGCTGGTCTGAGGATGATTGGGTGTGGCTACTCGATGGTGAACTCCATGTTTCTTGAGTAGTTTTTGAGCACTCTATTTATAAAGTGGGTACCTCTATCGCTTATAACTACTCGAGGAACTCCAAATCTAGGAAAGATGATGCTCTTAAAATGGTTAACGACTACGGAAGCGTCATTTTTCGGAGTTGCTATTGCTTCGACCCATTTGGATATGTAGTCTACGACAACTAATATGTATTTCCGTGTGAGGAAGCAAAAGGGCTCATGAAGTCGCTACCCCAGCAATCGAACACTTCAACTTCAAGTATGAAATTTTGTTTCATTTCGTGTTGTTTGCTGTTTTTTCCTCTTCTTTGGCAGGGGTCGCATTTTGCTATGTAGGCTTGAGCATCTCGAAACATAGTTGGCCACCAGAAGCATGCTTGTAGGATTTTTGACACTGTCTTAAAACTAGCTCCGGCGTAATCGGATCCATGACAATGATATAAAGTCTCTGGAGTTTCGCTTTCGGCAACACATCGTCTATATATGCCATCAGAACAGTGTTTATAAAGATAAGGTTCATCCCAGTGATATCTCCAGATTTCTCTCAAAATTTTCTTTTTATGATATCCTTTGAAGAGTTCGAGTTCTACTTCGGCCGCAAGATAGTTTACTATATATATGCGTACAAAGGTCTATCAGTGGTGTTCAGTGCACACACCCCCTGACTTAAACTTCTATCCCCGGAAAAATCATCATTTGGGATCGAAGGAGTACAACTGACGTTGATATCTACCAGAATGGTTATTTCATCGTTTTTCTCGAATGTATCGTCGGTCAGTGGTGTCCGGAAAAAATTGAACGATGCTTTATAGCTATAATCGTTTGATAGATTAGCATGTCGTCGATCGATTCCAATTCATGTGTCAAACTGACTCTACCAACGAAAGTCGATTCTGCTAAGTAGACATTTTCTGTGGGTAAGAAATTATCTATAGGGATGTCGTCTTCGATCCTGAACCTAGATAGGTGGTCTTCGACTCCATTTTCTACTCCTTTCTTATCCTTGAGTTCTATGTTGAATTCTTGCAGCAAAAGAATCCATCTTAGGAGTCTAGGTTTCGCATCCTTTTTGCTCATCAAGTACTTCAAAGCGGCGTGATCGGTGTGAACGATTACTTTCGAACCGACTAGATAGGAGCAAAAAATTTTGAAGGCGAATACCACAGCTAGGAATTCTTTTTCCGTCGTCGCATAGTTACGTTGCACATCATCGAGGGTCCTACTAGCGTAGTATATAGCGTGCAACTTTTTGTCTTTTTCCTGCCCAAGCACAGCCCCTACAGCGAAGTCGCTGGCGTCGCAAATAATCTCAAAAAGTAAATTCTAGTCTGGCGCTTGGACAATTGGGACGGACATGAGGGATGATTTGATTTCTTTAAAGGCTTCAAGACATTCGTGTGTAAAATCGAATTTCACCTCTTTGTACAGGAGTGCAGTAAGGGGTCTAGCAATTTTGCTAAAATCTTTATTGAATCTCCTATAAAATCCAGCATGTCGTAGAAAACTTCTAACGTCCTTGACATTAGTGGGTGGTGGCAGTCCTGTCATTACTTCAATCTTTGCCTTGTCTACCTCAATTCCGGCTGCTGAGACCTTGTGTCCCAAGACAATTTCACTGTTAACCATAAAGTGGCACTTTTCCAGTTTAGGACTAGATTCTTCTCTTTGCATTTAGCCAATACCTTGCACAGGTTATTGAGGCATGATTTAAAATCTGATCCGTACAATGAGAAAACGTCCATGAAATCTCCGATCATGTCTGTGAATATGGACATCATACATCTTTGGAATGTAGCGGGAGCATTACAAAGTCCAAAGGGCATCATGCGGTATGCAAATGTACCATATGGACATGTGAAGGTGGTGTTTTCTTGATCATCAGGATGGATGGGGATCTGGAAAAATCCTGAGTATCCATCAAGAAAACAATAGTATTTGTGACCTGCAAGTCCCTCTAACATCTGATCTATAAAGGGTAGAGGGAAGTGATCCTTTCTTGTGGCAGCGTTAAGCTTTCTGTAATCTATACACATCCGATGTCCAGTAATAGTTCTAGTCAATTCATCTTTGTCATTCTTCACCACTGTAACTCCTCCTTTCTTTGGAACGACGTGTACCGGACTGACCCAATTACTATCTGAGATCGGGTAGATAATCCATGCTTCCAGAAGTTTCATGATTTCTTTCTTTACTACTTCATTGAGGTATGGATTCAGTATCCTTTGATGTTCAATGGATGACTTTGATTCACCTTCCAGGTGTATCCTATGCATACACAAATCGGGTGAGATTCCTAGAATATCATCGAGGGAATACCCGAGAGCTTTGCGGTACTTCCACATTTTATTCAGCAATAACGCAAGTTCCCCACTGCTCAAGTTGGAATTGACAATGACAGGGTACGAGTTGTCATAGAGAAAGGCATATTTAAGTTCAGCAGGGAGCGGTTTAAGTTCGATTTTTGGTGCTTCCTCTTTACTCCATTTAGGGGTCATAGAGCGCTGTCGATCGGCGGTTGCCTCTGGCTGTCGATCGATGATATTTGAAAAACCGATTTCGCCAATGTCGACATGCATTACCTCTTCGGCTGCATCCATTAATCATGCATACTCGTCAGCAGGATCATCCAGCATGAAAGTTTCTTCCTCATGAGCCTTGAGAGTCCTCTCTAAAGGGGCCTTACAACACATATCCATGAGCAAATCTTCAGTTAGATCAGAGAGGTAATCTACATTGTAGGCTTGACCGTCAATCAAAGGTTTCTTGATTGCTCCGGCTGTAGCCAGGAATGTTCTTCCTAAAATAATGGGATTTTTGGGTTCTTGCTCATATTTAAGCACTGTGGCAGTCATTGATGAGTACGGGCACGTCTTCAAGTACACCTTTTGGAATCCTAGTGGATCTATCGGCTAAAACGAGAGTGAGCCTGGTAGGTTGAAATTGGTTAGCCCAAGGGCAACTGCAACCGAGTAAGGCATCAGGTTTAAACTAGAGCCTAAATCACAGAGGAATCTTTGGAATCTCTCATTATGAATGGTGCAGTCTAGAACGAAACTACCGGGATCTGGAAGTTTAACTAGTCTTGCCCCTTGAATGATTGCACTCACTTCTTCAGATACCATCATGACGCTATATTCTGTTTTTTGGAATCCTCGAGACATGGCGTCTTTCACATATTGCTTGACTGCAGGTGAAATTTTCATGGCATTGCTTAGCAGCATTTCGATGATCAGCTTGTCGAACGCTTTCTTGCATATTGCTCTATCTAATTTTTTTTTGCTTTTGCATTATTCCTGGGAAAAGGGGTTCTCACTTGGTAGACCCTAGTCTTAAACGTTTTGGTTGGCTTCGGTTCAGGGATTGGGCGTCGATCGATTATGGGGTCAGAACATCGATTGATGGTCTCTCGCGTATCTAATTCCGCTTCTTTTTCTTTCAAGTTAGTGGGCAATTCATCTAGCTCATCAGCTAGGTCTCCTTCAGTTTCCGGAAGAATCACGGGATCGCGCTCGTCGATGTTGTGCAGAATGGGATGCGATTTCTCTTTTCCATCTTGCACGATTCTGGCAAGCTCATCAATGGTTATTCTTTCTTTCACGATATGAATGAATTGTTTCCGCTTCGTAAGTCACGGCATTGAGTTGAATCCTATGGTTGATGTCTGGCATACCAGGCAAAACTCCATCTTTTCTTTTGATAGAGAGGGCTTTATTTGCAACTTGGTTGTCGATCCTCTTAACTAGTTCACTCAGGGTTTTGAATTTCTCCATCATCTCCGAGTATATTAAGTCTAATTTATCATTGAGGTCGCCGACTACTCTACGGTTCCCTGTGAAGACTTGATTCATCCTTGAGTTTCTGTCCCTTTCTCGCACCTTCATAGCTGCATCGTAGCCTCCAGTGAAACTACCTTCTTCAGGTCGGAATTGCTGAACCGGGAAGCTAGCTTCGTCCATAGACTCTAGTTGCTTTCCCTGTTCAGGTAAGAAGTCATCGTCCATGTTACTTGATTGAGAATGATTAAGTCCTACAATGAGGGTTTCAACCGATGCTAAGGCTGCTTTTACCTCCGATATCTGATCTTTACTCGAGTTCTCGCCCTCTTCCTCCTTTCAAGATCGGTCTTCTCAGAACTAGTGCTAGATGCTATATTTTCAATGAGCTTGGTAGCTTCTTCAGGGCTCCTGGTTTTGAAATTCCCTTGACTTGCAGTGTCCAAAGCCGCTTGGTATGTCCAATCGAGGCCCTTGAAGAAAATATTCAGTAGCTGGATTTCAGAAAAATACCCTGAGAGAATGTATAGATTCTATTTCTCAGCTCTTCATATTTCGCGCTATCAAGGAATTCAGTTAGAAATGAAGTCTTTATATCATTCCAAGAAGTGAGGGATCCTGGTGGTAGGCTTTTCAGCCAATAAACTGCATCTCCAGAAAGAGAATGTTGGAACAGCTTGCAGAAAAGGTAGTCTTCAGAGACAACATGCACCTTGATGCTAGACACAAAATCCTCGAGTGTTTCGAGATGGTCTATGGGATTTTCATGAGGAAGACCATGAAAAGGGTGTTGGCGCACTAAGGAAAAATATTTGGGCTTCAGCTGGAAGTCTTCTCTCTGAATCGCTGGTGGACGGATCGCGGACCTGTTAGTGTAGAACTGATCAGGCCTGTTGTAGTCTCCAAGTGTTCTCCGACGCACATTCCCATCGTTCAAAATCACAGCTATTCCTATAGGGGCTGCAGCACCTGGTCTATCGATAAATCGGCCTACGACATTGCGCGCTCGACGTTCTAGATTTCCTAGGACTACTATATTATTATTTAAATCAGATTATTTGGACTTACCTGCTTCCGGCTGACCGGTATCTATCGATGCTGATGGAAGATTGTCGCCCGACGTTGATGGACGAACATCGATCGATCATGTAAGAACTTCGTCTACCGATTCTTGTTGTCTAGCGTCCATATCCTCTCAAAAATTACTTGTGTCATTAGGAACAAGGAAAGAATAGTCTAGCAAAAAGTAAAATAAATAATTAAAAAATCTAGACTATAATCTAAACTAAGTCTAATGGCAATAA